>VSMD01139875.1:0-48349 GCA_008750895.1 Mirza zaza | reverse complement strand
GGCATGGTGGCACATGCCTGTTGTCCCAGGTACTTGGGAGCCTGAGACAGGAGGATCGCTTAAGCCCAGGAGTTTGAGGTTGCTGTGAGCTAGGCTGATGCCACAGCACTCTAGCTCAGCAACAGAGCAACACTGTGTCTCAAAAAAGAAAAAGGCCGGGCGCGGTGGCTCAAGCCTGTAATCCTAGCTCTCTGGGAGGCCGAGGTGGGCGGATCCTTTGAGCTCAGGAGTTCGAGACCAGCCTGAGCAAGAGTGAGACCCCATCTCTACTATAAATAGAAAGAAATTAATTGGCCAACTAAAATATATATAGAAAAAATTAGCCGGGCATGGTGGCACATGCCTGTAGTCCCAGCTACTTGGGAGGCTGAGGCAGCAGGATTGCTTGAGCCCAGGAGTGTGAGGTTGCTGTGAGCTAGGCTGATGCCACGGCACTCACTCTAGCCTGGGCAATAAAGTGAAACTCTGTCTCAAAAAAAAAAAGAAAAAAAGAACCTGAGGTCCACAGCCAGTATGCCTTGAGTTAGGGCCTCAGCTCATGTCTCCAGAGAAGTGAACTTTATGGTTGGGTTTTTATAACTTTACCACTCAATGCCTCTGTTTCCTTGCTTGCAAAATGGGGATGATAATAAGACCCATCTCTAAGGATTGTTCTGAAGATTTAATGAGATGATACAAATAAAGTGCTTAGAATAATACCAAGTGTACTGGAAGCACTTAATGCTACCCACTGTTACTACGATTTGGAAAAGGCCTATCATTTATTGATTCTGCATGGCACAGAGAACCAAGTCCCAGAAAATCTGCCCTTTCCATAGACAGGACCCCATAACCAGAGTCACTTCCTTCTCCCCATTCTTTCCCACACAAAAGATGGAAGTACGCCGAGGGAGTGATCATGATGAATATATGTATATATGTGTGTGTGTGTGCACTGTATAGTGATTTGGAGGTTTCAGCGTAAGTATCAAACCTAGTTCTTCTCTTCAAGGAATTCATGATCTGGTAGAAGAAGGGAGTAGAGAGGAAGGAACAGTTCTTTAAACAATTCAAGCATTGTGACATGTTCTGTAAGAATCTGGTAATAATTACGTGAGGCTTCATAGAAAGACAACCTCGATATATGCCTAAGTCTTTCATCAAAGGTGTATTGGAGGTCCTGAACTGAGCACTAAAAATAAGCAAAAAGCAGGGTGCAGTGGCATACAACTGTAGTCCCAGATACTCGAGAGGCTGAGGCAAGAGGCCCACTTAAGCTCAGGAGTTCAAGACCGGCCTGGCTACATAGCAAGATACTGTTTCTTAAAGTAAATGAATGAATGAGTAAGTGAAAAAGAGAATAAGACTGGAACAGAGCCAAACAAATGTACCTTAGAAGAGTTATGATAGGATGTGAATGCCCCCAGGGTAGGAATATTATTCATTTAAAAAAACCAATAAAAATACAGTTCCTGGCACATAAAATGAATCATCCCAGTTGGGTTTTGATAGTTTTCTGCCTCTAGGATTTTGCCTTTGCAAAAGCAACAGTTATTTAGCGCTGCTGCTGCTTGCTCTCATGAAGCAGCTTGTAGAAGACCGATGCTCCCAGCAAGAACTAGAAAAGCCAGACATTATTGGCATGAAAATCTCCTTGAAGGTATCAGAGATCTGCCAAGACATCCAAAATTTGAGGGGCCAATCCCTCTAAGAAAAGAAGACCCCAAATTCTTTCCTCCTCAATAATTTTCTCATTCTTAGTTGCATAAGATAAGAGGTTCAGAAGCCAAGCAAAAGAAAAGCTGCCAAAACCAGAGTGGAGTTTTCAGAATCTCGTGGTGCCAGAAAGACAAAACTTGGAATTCAGGAGTCCAGGCTGTGGTAAACATCCAGGATCCTCTTGGGAACTCCCTAGAGGGCAACACCTAAGAGCAGGTGAACCCAAGGTAGAACCAGCCTGAAAAAAATAAACTTTCTCTCTGGTCAGCTAAGCCCTTGATTTGATTAAGGTAAACTCCCCTACTCCGGTAATTAGGATTACTTTCAAAGAGGCTAAATCCTTTCTGAGGGAAGACAGGATCATCCAGATCCTTTAAAATACACAGTGTTCCTCATTCTGTCAAAGTTTACCAAACAGGATCAAGAAAAAATAGATAACAGAAGAGGACCACGGGGAATCCAGATAGTATACTTATCTTTAAAGCAAATGTGATTAGTATATTTAACAAATAAATGATAGGATGGGTAATTTCACCAGAAAACTGTACTTCGTTAAGGAATCAAATAGAAATTTTAGAAGTGAAATATATAGTAAGTAAAAATGAAGATCTTTAATAGCAGATTGGGTTGGGAGCAGTGGCTAACACCTGTAATCCTAGCACTTTGGGAGGCCAAGGCAAGAGGATCACTTGAGGCCAGGTGTTCAAGACCAGCTTGAACAACATAGCGAGACCCCATTTCTACAAAATAAATATAAAAATTAGCTGGGCATGGTGGTGGGCACCTGTAGTCCCAGCTACTCGGAAAGCTGAAGCAGGAGGATTGCTTGAACTCAGGAGTTTGAAGTTACAGTGGACTATGATAACACCACTGTGCTCTACCCTGGGCAATAGAGTAAGACCCTGTCTGCAAAAAAAAAAATAGCAGATTGGACACAGCTGAAGAGTGGATTAGTGAACTGTAAAATAGGTCAGGAGAAAGAATTCAGACTGAAGCACAAACAGATACAGGGATGAAAAATGCAGAAAAGAGCAAAGAGACATATTGAAAAGTTTTAACATATGTATTTTGATTCCTGGAAAGAGTGAAGAGACAGAATGGAACAGAAACAATTTCAAAGAGAAAAAGACCACAAATTTCCCAAAATTGGAATAAGATATCATTACAGGTTAAAGAACATAATTTGAACTTCCAGCTGGATAAAACCCAATTATTCAAAGCCAGTTTCATCCAATGCTATAGATTTGTTCATGGTTTAGAAGTAAAGCCTTGTGAAGCCATTTGAATTCATGTTACTTAGACTAGAGAAGGAGATGTAGTGTTAAATTTGACCTTAACTTTGCCTTTAAACCAGAGAAATCCTAGGCAGATCAGGCTCAGATAAAGTTACCCTGGCTTAACTTTTGAACAAGAATAAAAATGAAAATTTCAGCTCTGTGATTTAACTTTTTAATATACTCTGAAGTGAGAAGACACTATGTCCCAAACTGTATTACCATCCTAATAGCTTTTTCAGCTTTTTTTGATGAGTTCCGATATTTTCCTGGAAAATCTTGCCACCTTTGACATTTGAGTGCTGGGATTTAGCACCATTATTTTCATTTCTTTTTCTTGTATGAAATCAGCCATTATCTTCATTAAAAAGGAAAAAAAAAAGATGCCAAGTTTTACAAGCTACGAATTCATTTTCCTTTAAAAGGATCAAAAAAAAAAAAAAAAAAATTGAGTGTGCTTTTCCAGAAGCTCATAGCTGGAGGGCAAAGCCTCCCTAATAATTTTTACTGAATATTTCAGGATTTCTTTTTTTTTTTCTTTCCAGGACAGGATCCACCTGTAGCCTTTCAGAGGCGGCTGATAAGGCAAGGATAAGCCCAGTCTTGAACTGTGAAAAACCTTATTTAGTAATTGCTCTTGCTTCAGCTGCTTGATTCTGATTTGAGGAAAGCAGGGAGGAGTGATATTTGTCAACATGTCTCTGGATAATCCGGTTGCTTTACACTTTCTTGGGTGATCTTTGTTCCTTCACTCTCTCCAGGGCACCCTTCTCACCGATGAGTGCTCCTGGCAAAGTGCTGGCAGTTTCCTTCCACATTTACAAGTGTTGGCTGCACTCCGCTCAGCATTCCAACAGAGTGAGCTTAGCTGCCCCGGAGTGGAGAGTTGTGTAGCCAACAGTAACACACTCCCTGGTAGAAAGTTGACTTGCTAATGCTTATCCTCCTTTAACTCCCTGGAGCCACTGTTTCTTCCAAGAGTCACTGCTGACTAGACCAAAAGGAGACGTGATTGGCTAACGTTGTATCTTCCATTTTTAGGAAGGAGAGGATTCTAGGACATAGAGAATTGACCCAGGGTAGAGAAGGTGAGCCTAAATATTCTTCAGTATTCAAAAATCAATGAAAAAAAAAAGAATCAACTAAGAGGAGAGTTTGAGCATTTTTTTGAGCACCTGCTATTTGCAAAGTCCTTGGTGCAGAGACTGACGGTGGTATGCTGAGGAAGGAGATTCCAATCAATTAGGCCTGGCCTCTGGGTTTCAAAGATTGGCCACAAAGAAAAAGGGTCTTTCTGATAGTAGCTCAATTCATGTTGCAGTCACGTGAAACAAGTGAAGTTTTTCAGTATTTCTATCCTGGAAGATCATACCAACCTCCTCTTTATATCTAGTGCACCCCCAACCCCAGTAGTCGATTGATTCTCAAAGAACCTAATTTTCTTGCTACACATTTTTTTCAGGAACCCAGTAGGTCTCATGGTCAGCCAGTATTTGTTTTATCCTTTTTCCTATCCATGGAAAAGAAAATTGACTCTATGGAGACCTGAGGAAAAAAATGCCAGGAATATAACCCTAAATCACCTTAGGGTGATTGTAGGTCTGGCTAAATGGCATATGTAGAAATGACAGCTGAGCTTCGTTTCATTTCTCTGCCTGTTCTATGAGACATGAGCCCTAAGAGGCCAAAGCCATGTCTTAACCATCCCTAGGGTCTTCAGACACTGGAGCAGAGACCTAGCATCTGGAGAAACTCATGAATGTCATCGAAAGCTTTTTCTTTTGAGCCACAAGATTGTCAAGTACTCTGCTGTATCAACGATCCAACGCAACATGGCAGCCATAATTTGCTTGCGAGCATATCATAAGCATTGTTATATATCAGGCCCTGAGTTTGGTGGTGTGGGACTATAAACTTACTTAAGAGAGAACCCATGCTCTCGCCTGCCTTCTATGTGGCTAGAGAACATCCTATGCAGGGATATCCATCATCCAGGGTAGTGACAGATGAGGCCAGGGATGGCATAGCCAACAGGCTATATCTGTGTTGCCAACTATGCTAGCTATAGCCACATGTGGCTATTGAAATTAAGTGAAAAATCCTGCTCTTCAGTCATACTGTCTTCATTTCAAGGACTCAATAACCACATGTGGCTACTGCTGCAGTATGATAGAGCATAGACATTCCCATCATCACAGAAAGTTCTGCTGGACAGTGCTACTCTAAAAGGTCAGATAAGTCAGAAAGCATTTCTGTTAGGTCGGTCAGGGGAGGTTTCATGGCAGCTGTGGCAAAGGAACCACCTGTTGGGGTAGGGGCAGGGCACTGATGAGAAGGTGGGAAGACCTTGCAGAGGGATGGCATGAGCCAAGGGCACTGTGGTAGCACGTCTGGTGTGGAATTAGTACCATGGTCATTATCCTGAGATGTTCCTTCTCTTCCTCCTTTGGACGGTTCCCACCGCCTAGCCATGAGAAGTGTCCATTTTTTTTTTCTCATTCTTTCTCTTTTTCATGCAATTGCTGTCTCTCCATTCCCATGACTCTGATCTTTACCAACATGCCCGGGCATGCTTCTGTATCCAGGGCTGGCGACATTCAGGTCACAGGTGCACATCAGCTTCTGTCGGATGTGCTCCAAACCTTTGGGGGTAAAGTAAGGGGTCACAGAAGAGTTGTCCTCGTCTGTGTGGGAAGGGTGCTCATTCTGAGGAAGCACATGGCCTTTATCAGGGATTGCATTTGTCTGCTCAGGCTGCCATAACAAAATACCACAGACTGGGCAGCTTAAACAGCAGAAATTAATTGTGTCACAGTTTTAGAGACTGAAAGCCCCAGGTCAGGGTGGCAGCGGGGTTGCTTTCTCTTAAGGTCTCGTTCCTTGGCTTGCAGACGGCCGCCTTCTCACTGCTGTGTCCTCACGTGGTTGAACCTCTGCGTGCCGCACCTGCCCTATTTCTTCCTCTTCTTCTTTTTTTTTTTTTTCTCTTGAGACAGAGTCTCACTTTGTTGCCCAGGCTAGAGTGAGTGCCATGGCATCAGCCAAGCTCACAGCAACCTCAAACTCCTGGGCTCAAACGATCCTCCTGCCTCAGCCTCCCAAGTAGCTGGGACTACAGGCATGTGCCACCATGCCCGGCTAATTTTTTCCATATATATTAGTTGGCCAATTAATTTCTTTCTATTTTTATAGTAGAGATGGGGTCTTGCTCTTGGTCAGGCTGGTTTCAAACTCCTGACCTCGAGCAATCCGCCCACCTCGGCCTCCCAGAGTGCTAGGATTACAGGCGTGAGCCACCACTCCCGGCCTCCTCCTCTTCTTATAAGGATGTTGGATACTGTAGTCACATTGGATTAAGACCTCACCCTAACACCCATATTTTATTCAATCACATCTTTAAAGACCTTGTTGCCAGATGTGGTGACATTCCGAGACACCAGGGGTTGGGACTTCAGCAGTATGGACTTGGAGGAACACAGTTCAGCCCGTAAGGGAAGAAGGGAGATGGAGACATCAGCCCTGAAGCCAGATTAAGCCCAACAACGAGCAGGACTGCGGAGGCCATAGCCGCCACCGTCACAACAGGAGCCTGTGCTCAGACACTCTGCATTACCGCGACTGACTCGGGGTGACACCAAGGCATCCCCATGGCTGCTAATCCACAGCCAGCCCCTTATTGTGATGCATCTGACTTATCTTCACTTCCCTCTCTCTGCCTTCAGTGTGGAGTGATTTCCAATCCCGTACTATTTTCTGGAGTAAATATTGTCTTTCACAACTATCTTTTTTCTGTTTCTACCACCACGTTTTCTGACAGTTACCTAATTGGCTGCCTCCACCACAGTCTTTGCAGGGTACTTTTGCCAGCCACATCACGTGCCTCTCTCTTCAAAATGCCTTCAGTGGTTCCCCACCACCGATAGTCCCGTATTGGAGGTGTTCCTCAACAGATCCTAGCTTCCTGACAGCCCCTGCAGGCCTCCCTGCTGGCAAACCAATGGGCTTACTAGGCAGTGTGGTGGTCAGAAAAGCTCAGTCTTCAGGGTAAAAACAGGCTGAGATTCAAACTCTAGTTTGCCCATTACTCATTGGTGGTTTGGGACATGTTAACTGAAGTTCAGTTTTCTTGTCTATAATATGACAATAAGAACACTTACCTTGAATGTGGCTGGAGAGATACTTCATAATGTATACAGGTGCCCGCTTGAATATGGTAGTTTCTCAGTTAAATACACAATAATTATTATCATCCCTGACCCTACTTTGGATATCTTCTTTCTGCCCCTTGAGCACACCATCCCACCTGCTGGCTGTGACCTATCCCCTTTTTATACCTACCTTAGTTCCATTCTTCAAGGTTTCCCACTTTTTATGTCTTTGCACGCACACACACACACACACACACACACAGTTGTAGACAACTGTCAGAGTCTCCTTCATACCCTTTCATCCTCCCCCCTAAATGTCAAAGCCTGCTTGCCAGGAACACCTTTGCTTCTCTGCATAAAGGCTTTTTTCCTGCCCATGAGAACATCTTTGGCCCTCATGCAATATAAGCTGGAAGCATCAGAAAATTAAGCAGCCCTCAACAAGGACAGATGGGAATTTGGTGGCTAAATCCTCTTGCCCTTCTAGGAGGATAGCTCTCAAGTAAGTGTATGCTGTGCGCCGTCTCCCAAGCTCCCCAGCAGGATTGACCTCCGCTCGCCCACAGTGGTTACTTCTCCATAACACACCCTTTGCTGGCCTCTATCCCTTCGCCATCTCGCTTCCCCACTTGTCTGCCACTGTTTCCCAGGATCCCCCACGTAAACTGCTTGCACTCAAAACCTTGCCTGGGTGTCTGTTTCTGGAGGCACTCGACCTAATACACAAACATAACATGTGTCATCTTTCATCAAATACACTGAACAGGCTCAGTCTCTCATCTCTTGCTTCTTCAATGACACCTAACAATAGCCGCAAACAGCTGGTGCTCATTCCACACAATTGCCACAGGAAGTTGGAGTTATGATTTATGCAAGGTTTCCAGTGTTACTGAATTTCTTTTCCATGAAAAAAAAAAATTGTGAAGGGAAGACTTGCCTGGCTCTAGGCAGCAGGCAAATCAAGCAACAACAAAGTAAATGCTACCACGGCATTAAAAAAATAACAGCAACTGAAGCTGTGATGCTATCAAACGCTCAAGAATGAAAGTGCCAGTGTAGCAGGTTCTTGGTGATTCAATCTGATGACCTGGGACCCACCGGCCACAGTGTCCTAAGCCCATTGCCATGAGCTCTCTGTTCCTTATTCCTACCAGAAGAAAATGTGTAGCTTGTGAGTATGTTTCACTGACATAAGAAAAAAATTTTCACCTATGTTTTCTTGTTGTTTTCTCAAGAGACGATACAACTGACTTTGCTTTTGTCATTAAGCATCTGTTAGCAAAGGCTCTGCAAACCTTCTTCCCCCTCATTGGATCACACACCATATGCCATCAGCTGCTGGGGTTGCACATTTTCCTGGTTGACAGTCCCTGTAAACTTTTTTTGTGTCTGGAACACATTCATCATAGACTCAAGACTTTATTCAAAATTTGTGTTAACTCTATAGTGCCATGGAGTATAAGGAGCTTCTCTGATCAACTTGAATATTCAGGGTTTAGAGAGAACCTGAAAACTCAGAAACCCTTCCCTTTTAACATTGGCCAGTAGCACCTCTAATGTGGGACTTTGTGTGAAGTTTCTGAAGATTTTGAAAGCACTGAAGAAGTATGCAGAGTATAAACTGTGCAAAATTTTTCTTTCTTTTTGTGCAAAGGATTTTGTATTGGTGCCCTCTCTAATAATGTACAGAATTCAAAGTAGCTGAAAAGACTTAGGGCCATGTGCAAGCCAACAGAGCAATTCCCCCACCTCTGCTCTCCAAAAATTTCACCATTCATGTTGCCATAGGTAAGAAAGTACTTTAGTGCCTTTTATACAATGGGGTCTTACTTTCACATCACAGGAATCCTTCACCGTTCTTTAGCAAGGAGTTGCAGAAGCAATGGAAATGTTGCTCATTTTGGCCTGGACAAATCCTAAGTCAGACAAGTATCTGCGTCAGTTTCCCTTTGCTAATAGATCTTGATCACTTTTTCATGTCTGAGCACACATACACCAATCCAGTTCTTGTTTTCACCCATTCTTTTAGCCAGTGTAATCCATTCATCATTCTCTCTTGATGAGATTTTGTACTCTTGCCAAAACACATTATACAGATCCTCCAATCCTGAAAATGACTGATAACAGAACAACTGAGTGAGGATTAGCCTGTCTCTCACAATAGGTGGCCCTTTCTTTGATTAACAAACATTTTTACAAGCTAAGATACCACTGAGTAGGCCTGTCTGCCTCCCATGAATTTCCATTGCCTGGCGAATTAAATGGTGCTTTTCCAGGTACTGCCCTTAAACAAGATCACAAATCTGTCTCCAGTGTTTTCTTTCAAGCTGGCAGCAGAATAAATGTTAGAAACGTATTGCCATGTCCTTTAGTTCTCATCTGAACAAGGTGGTTCTTTTTATCCTGGAATCTCAACTGCTATCAGCTGACTTTATAAATAATTATTCAATTCATTCTTGCCTTCATTCTTTTTGAATCTCGGAGTGGTGAACTATCGGAGCCTTTCTTTCCCATATTTGTGTTTGCTTTATTTCTTCTTTGCCTCATTTGTTTTATGGTCCCCTTAAGCCCTGTTAGAGTAACCTAGAAAAAATTGGGATATGTAGGCAGGTATTTGGTAACTAATGAGTCCTCAGATCCTCTCACCTGTGTAAAGTTCATAGGAGCTGATTTTTGGTTTCTCCACCCAACTCTATATCCAGTGATGTCATGTTGTTTCATTCTTGAAATTGGCCACAGTCACAGTATTTGCACTGTGGAAATCAGCAAACACTGCAAATCAGGGCTTCTCTCCTCCTTCTCCCCTATTCCTCCCCCATAGAGAGCCACTTGTGAAATATTTACCAGCACACCCCTGGGCAAAGGTCAGCCTATATTTGCCATAAGAAATCAAGGCCTTAGAGAAGAATGTGAATAATTTTCAGAAGAATTAGAGCTTTTTCTCTAAGTCAGTGGCTGCCATCCCTTTGAGACTTAATATTTCCTTTATATAGTAAATATTTTGTAACATATCCTATGCCATTCTGAAATGAAGTCCACCTGTGCAAAGCTTTTTTTAAAAATCAGCATAACATCCCAGTGAAGGCCAGGCATGGTGGCTCATACCCATCATCCCAGCACTCTGGGAGGCTGAGGCAAGAAGCCAGGAGTTCAAGACCAGCCTGAGCAATAGCAAGACCCTGTCTCTACCAAAAATTTTAAAATTAGCTGGGTGTGGTGGTGCTCACCTATAGTCCCAGCTACTCAGGAGGCTTAGGTGGGAAGATCACCTGAGCCCACAAGTAGGAGATTGCAGTGAGCTGTGATCACACCACTATACTACAGCCTGGGCAATAAAGTAAGACTCCATCGCTAATAAAACAAAAAGAAAAATATAGAGAGGAAAAATAAAATGAAAGTAATTTATAATAAAGTAGTTTGTATTTTAATATGTAAATGTTTTGGCATGACTACACTGGAAGATAAGCCAGATGTTCATAAGTTTATGTAGAACCAGGATGAAAGCGACAGCTACAATGCTGACTGACAAAGATGAGGTTTTGGTAAATAAATGTGATTTTCTTTTTTTGTTGTTGTTTGTTTGTTTGTTTTTGAGACAGAGTCTCACTTTGTTGCCCAGGCTAGCGTGAGTGCCATGGCGTCAGCCTAGCTCACAGCAACCTCAAACTTCAGGACTCAAGTGATCCTACTGCCTCAGCCTCCCAAGTAGCTAGGACTACAGGTATGCATCACCGTGCCTGGCTAATTTTTTCTATATATCTTAGTTGGCCAATTAATTTCTTTCTATTTATAGTAGAGACTGGGTCTCATTCTTGCTCAGGCTGGTTTCAAACTCCTGACCTCAAGCAATCCACCCGCCTCGGCCTCCCAGAGTGCTAGGATTACAGGTGTGAGCCACTGTGCCCAGCTTAAATGTGATTTCCTGAAATGATGAACAACTCTTGGTAAAATTCTACACAATACAAAATACACTCATCCCTCAATCCATAAGGTAATCACATCTTGGAAAATCCAATGCATGTTGAATCCATGGGTTTATTAATCCACTTAGTGTTGCTATAAAGGAATTCCTGAGGCTGGGTAATTTACAAGACCAGTGCTCTAACCCCTGAGCGATGATGGAGCTCCCACGAGGCTGGGTAATTTATAAAGAAAAGAGGTTTATTTTGCTTACAGCTCTGCGGGCTGTACAAGAAGCATGGCGCCAGCATCTGCTTCTGGTGAGGCCTTCAGGATGCTTCCACTCGTGGTAGAAGGTGAAGGGGAGACAGCATGTGCAGACATCACATGATGAGACAAGAAGAAAGAGAGAGAGAGGGGAGGTACCAGGCTCTCAGGAGAACTAATAGTGCTAGAACTCACCCATTACTGCAAGGCCAGCTCCAAGACATTCATGAGGGATCCGCCCCCTTGACCCAGACACCCCCATTAGGCCCCACCTCCAGTATTGGGGATCAAATTTCAACATGAAGTTTGGGGAGAAAAACATCCAAACTGTAAAGGTGGCTATGTAAGAAGGAATTAGGTTCTAGGCGCAGGGTATTTACATGCATGAATTACCTGTGTTCTAAGTCATGTGGGATGTGGATAGTTCTTCATTGTACAGAATAGCTGACATCTCTGGCATCACTAGCTAGATGCCAGTTGTGCTCTCAAAGAGGCAACCAAGAACATCTCCCGAAGACTCTCAAGTCACCCTGGGAATAGTACTCCCCTGGGTGAGAACCAGAACTCTAAATCAAGGCCAAAGAACCTGCCCCAGAAGGTCCTGACCTGTACCCCCTTGTCTTGGTGGGTTGGTATAAAAAGGAGAATTTATTGGCTGGAACCACAGAGACCCCTGGACATCAGAGATAAGGTCCCAAACTATCCAAACTCTCAGTGGGTCTAAAGATGCAGGGTTAACTTTGGAGAGACGACAGGGGGCCTTGAGAAAGAGGGACAGTGTAACAGGTCATCTAGGATCTTGGGGGGCTGGGAAGAGGGCAGGAGCGGCTGACATTGGGGAAATGGGAAACTACAAGTGGCATCACCCCTTTTGCTTTGCAGAATTGTCTTTTGTCCAGGAATTATAGGTAGCATGAGGGGCAGTCATTATGAGGCATCACAGAACTGAAGACTCCCTGGAAATGACTTTGGAAATTATCTAATGGCCCATGGCTTCTAATAAAACTGTGGTCGAGGTGGTTCTTACTGTGGAATTGACAACAGACAGTTTCCTAAGGGTAAAGGGATAATTTATTTTTTCCTTCATTCTCTTTTTTTTTTTTTTGCCTTTATTATAATTACTGAGATATTTATTTTAAAGCTAACAATTACATCTTAACACATTGAGGCTTTAGTGTTTTTTCATTGGGCGCCTAGTTATGCAGATGCTGATATGCAGTTTTAAAATGCTCTTTGTACTTTAGAGTTAAATATTCAAAGCTGGTTCTATAGTCAGCCCCAGCCTTCCCTTCTCCCAACTCCCAGTATTTGACCTGTTTGTGGTGAGAGTTTCTTACCTTCTCAAGATTGTTGACCAGACTAGTTGTTCTCAAAATTTTTCAGTTCAAGGACCAACCGAGAGGAGTTTTTAAAATCTGTGAGTTACCTGTCTGTCCACTCTTTACTTAACTAAACACTTTTATTGAAATAAAACATACGTAGAAAGAAGTGCATAAATCATAAGTATACAGTTTAATGGATTTGGGGTTTGTTTGCAGCTGAACACAAACATTTACCCAACACCCAAATCAAGACACAAAACAGGAGCAGAACACCAAATGCCACATTGTACCTTCCTCTAATCTTTAACAAAGAGTAACTGGTATCCTAATTTCTAACAACATAAATTAGGCCAATTTTTAAATTTTATATGAATAGAATCAGAGTTGTATTTTTTGTGTATTTCTGGCTTTTTTCACACAACATTATGTTTGTAGCATTCATGCACTATTGCATAGAGTTGAAGTTCATTTGTTCTCATTGCTGAATAGTATTGTGTGGATATGTTACATTTTGTTTATCCATTCTATTGATGGGTATCTGAGTAGTTTTCTGTTTGGGGCTATTATGATTAGTACTACTATGACCATTTTTTTGTAAGTCTTTTACATGAACATAAGTATGCTTTTTATCGAGTATATACATAGGAATGGAATCCTTAAGTCCTAGAGTTTGAAGGTATGTCAGTAGGTATTTACAGATGATTTTCTAAGATAGTTATATAAATTTTCATTTGTTTCAGCAGTGTATGAAAATTTGGATTTCTCCATATCTTTGCCAATCCCTGGTATCTTGTTTATTTTCATTTTATCCTTGTTAGTAGATGTATGGTGCTATTGCATTGTGGTCCTAAAATTTATTTCCCAGAAAACTAATGCAGTTGATCATTTATGCAACCAAGGTTGGTTGCTATTCAGCTGCAATACACTGGCATGGCCAGCATTTATTCTCAAGGGTTAGTGTCCGTAGCGTATTTGTTGATAAATAGCATATTTGTTAAATGCTGTTTTCTATAACAACTTTATTGAGGTATAGTTGACGTACAATAAATTGCACATTTTAAAAGTGTAGGCCGGGCGCGGTGGCTCACGCCTGTAATCCTAGCTCTCTGGGAGGCCGAGGTGGGCGGATCCTTTGAGCTCAGGAGTTCGAGACCAGCCTGAGCAAGAGCGAGACCCCGCCTCTACTATAAATAGAAAGAAATTAATTGGCCAACTAATATATATAGAAAAAATTAGCCGGGCATGGTGGCACATGCCTGTAGTCCCAGCTACTTGGGAGGCTGAGGCAGCAGGATTGCTTGAGCCCAGGAGTTTGAGGTTGCTGTGAGCTAGGCTGACGCCACGGCACTCACTCTAGCCTGGGCAATAAAGTGAGACTCTGTCTCAAAAAAATAAAAAAAAATAAAAAAAAAAAAGTGTAAAATTTGTAAGTTTTGACAAACGTGTATACCTGTGAAACCATCACCACCGTCAAGATACGAACATATCCACCACCACCTTCCAGAAGTTTCTCCATGTGTGCTTATAATCTTGTCCTCCTGCTCCTTCCTTTCTCCCCAAGCCCTGTCTCTAGGCAACCACTGATTTTCTTCTCTCTGCTACTGTACATTAGGTTGCATTTTTTTTTCAAATTTCCTAAGATATATGGAACCATACACTTGATACTATTTATGTTCATCTTTAATTTAGCATAATTCTTGTGAGAGTCATCTACGGTGCAGCATGTATCAGTAATCCATTCTTTTCATTGCCAAGCAGCCTTCCAGTATAAGGATATACTAGTTTGTTCATCAGTTCACCTATTGATGGACAGTTGGGTTGTTTCTATTCTTTGGATATTACTACAAATAAAGCTGCTATGAACGTTTATGTGACTGAATGGAAATATGCTTTAATATCTCTTGAATAAATACCTAGGAGTGGGATGGCTAGATCACCCAGTAAGTACATGTTTAACTTTTTAAGAAATTTCCAAACGGTTTTCAAAGTGGTTTATGATTTTATTAATATATGTCTGTGGCAGTGTATGAGAGTTCCAGTTTCTCTACATCCACTGCAATACTTAGTATGGAAGTCTTTTTAATTTTAGCAATTCCAATAGGTGTGTAGTAGTATCTCAGTGTGGTCTTAATTGGCATTTGACGAATGATGCTGAGCATGTTTTCATGGGCTTATTTGCCACACATATATTGTCTTCAGTGACATTTCTTTTTTTTTTTTGAGATAGAGTCTCACTTTGTTGCCCAGGCTAGAGTGAGTCCGTGGCATCAGCCTAGCTCACAGCAACCTCAAACTCCTGGGCTCAAGCAATCCTTCTGCCTCAGCCTCCTGAGTAGCTGGGACTACAGGCATGCGCCACCATGCCTGGCTAATATTTTGTATATATATATTTTTTAGTTGGTCAGTTAATTTCTTTCTATTTTTAGTAGAGATGGGGTCTCACTCAGGCTTGTTTTGAACTCCTGACCTTGAGCAATCTGCCTGCCTCAGCCTCCCAAGGTGCTAGGATTACAGACGTGAGCCACCATGCCAGGACTCGTCAGTGACATTTCTATTGAAATTGTTTAGGTATTGTGGGTGGGGGGTAGGGTGCTTGCTTTGTTATTATTGAATTTTGAAATTTTAAAATTTTTGATACAAATCCATTATCATATATATGCTTTGCACAGTTTTTTATCCTAGTCTGTGAATTGTCTTCTCATTCTTTTACCAAAGTCTTTCAAAGAATAAAAGTTTTTACTTGTGATGAAGTTCAAATTATCACTTTGGTTTTTTGACAAAGTATGTCATACTTTGGCATCATATAAGAAACGGTTGCACAACCCAAGGTCACAAAATATTCTCCTATATTTTCTTCTAAAAGTTTATGATTTTATGTTTTACCTTTAGGCCCGGGATCCATTTTTGAATGACTTTTGTATATGTTATGTGCTATGGATCATCGTTTGGGTTGTTGTTTGTTTTGTTTACTTATCAATTTGAACCAATAGCTATGTCATTGTTCTAGTACCATTTGAAAATATTGTCCTTTTTCTTAGTCTTCATGTAAGTTGAACTTCCTCATTAGTGAGTTAAAAGCACAACATTTTTAATGATGTCTTCTAATAATCAGTCCTGATCTTATTTTAATTACAGTGAGGACATACTAAGTGCCTTGAAACAATAGGTCATAGTTTTTGCCAATTTTAAACTTCTACCATACTATACATTGCTCTACTCCTCAGTGTCTTCCAAGAAGTACTATTTGTTCATTCATATATTCATTCAACAAATATTTATTGATGATTATCATGTGTTGTGTGCTGTTCACATTGCTGGGGTCACGGCAGTGAGCAGGATTGAGTTGCTCAAGAGTCTTGAGACTCTTTACGGGAGACATACAGTGAAGAATAAACACATGCTAGGTAGGGCTATAAATGAAAAATGCAGGGCCAAGGAACATAGTGTGATGGACATGGCCTAGAGTCCTATTTTAATTAGGATCACCAATGTCTCAGTTAAGGCAACATATTCAAAAAGAACTGGAAAAAGGGATAGAGTAAGTCATGTCGATATCTAAGCAAAGAATATTCCAGGCAGAGCAAAAATAAACTAAAAGACGCTGAAGAATGTACTGGGCATGTTTAAAAAAATATCTGCAGAGGATTCTTGGAGTATTTGAATTGAGAATTTTAGACCTTGAAGAAACCCTTGATATTATCTAGTTCCAGGATTTCTGGTAGATTTTATTTTCACAGCCAATTCAGTGGATTGGTAGTGAATGCCTAGAGTCGGCTTGTTTTTTCTGTAAAGGTACAGATTATATATATTTTCAGCTTTGGGGCCATACAGTTTCTGTTGCAATCACTCCACTCTGTTGTTGTGTGAAAGCAGGCACAGACAACATGTAAATAAATTCATGTGTGATTGCTGTGCTCTGATAAAACTTTATTAATATTGTACAACAACAAGGTGGTAGCCCTTTGTTTGGCCTTTTGAGTCTACAAATCTCTGGCCTAGAGTATGGTGTTAGGCAGCCTTACCCAGATCTTTCAGAGGAGCAAACATTAGTAATTCTGTAATGGGCTTATAGGGGGCACGTTGGCAGTGTGTTTGGCATTGTGAGTCACAACAGCCTCCTCATATTACCCATAAAACCACAGAAGTTCTCACAGGCTGCTTAGTGGAAGTTAGACTCTGACCTCCCAACTTAGTTTGTTCAAATAGCCTGTCCTTACCCCTCCGTAAGTGCCACAAATCATTTCACATATTTGATGATGGAGCTTTGGGGCTGCCTCCCTGTCCAAATGCAGTCCCCATAGCCTGAACCAGCCCAAGCCTGGAGCTGAGCCTTTCCTTAGAAGGCATTTGGTAACATTCAGAATTAGAAGTGAGGGCTTCTATGGAACTCTGTCATATTCTGTTTATGCCACATTAAAAAAAATAATTAAAAACTCTGCCACTTGTCTCTGAATTTAGAGCATGGGTGGGAATGGAAAGCAGCTGTGTTGCCTGCCACTGACCAGCAATAAAGAAGGAAAAAACCTGGGGAAAAAGAGTAAGTCTT
Source organism: Mirza zaza (assembly GCA_008750895.1). NCBI lineage: Eukaryota > Metazoa > Chordata > Mammalia > Primates > Cheirogaleidae > Mirza > Mirza zaza. The sequence goes on along the minus strand of VSMD01139875.1, from coordinate 31,194 downwards.
TAATGCAAGGGAAATCTCACTGCGGTTGGGCAATTGCATGAGAAATACCAAGATCATCTTTCTTCTTATTTTAAATTTTAAAGAATATTTGATTAATTAGAATATAGACTAAACTTGATTTTTTTAAAAAAGACCCAAAAATATGATGGCATAAATAAGATGGAATTTTACTTCTGTCTAATGTAACAGTCTAGAGGTGATCTAGGCCGGCAGGACAGCTGTGCTCCACATGGACATTCAGGGATCCAGGCTCTTTCCATCTTGTGACTTTGCCTTTCTGTAAGCTGCTGTCCTCATCTTTATGGTCTGTGCGGAGTTCCACAGCATTCCAGCTGGCAGGAAAGGGGCAAGACTGCAAGTGGGGGGGGGGGGATTACTTTAAGGAAGTGACACAGAACTTGCATACAACACTTCTGATAACACTTTGTTGACAAGAACATGGCCACACAAAGGAGTCTGGGAAATGTGGTTTCTATCTAGATGGCCATGTACTCACCTAAAAACCTGTTATTATGAAAGAAGGAGATAATGGAGCATGGAGGAGGGCCCTGGGATTAACAGTCTGCCACAGAGTTTATAAAAAGAAGTGAAAATATTTGTTTGTATATTTTTATCTAATGTGTGATTAGTATCACCTACCGTTACATGGTACTTTAGAGTTTCCAAAAATCTTTCTCATATATTACTGCATTTAATTTTTCAACATTGTCTTCCTTTGATATAGACATTATCATTTAAAGCAGACATTATCTTCATTTACAAAGAATAGGCTGGGTGTGGTGGCTCATGCCTGTAATCCTAGCACTCTGGGAGGCTGAGGCGGGATGATCACTCAAGGTGAAGAGTTTGCAACCAGCCTGAGCAAGAGCGAGACCCCATCTCTACTAAAAATAGAAATAATTAATTGGACAACTAAAAATATATATACAAAAGATTAGCCAGGCATGGTGGCGCATGCCTGTAGTCCCAGCTACTCGGGAGGCTGAGGCAGAAGGATTGCTTAGCCCAGGAGTTTGAGGTTGCCGTGAGCTAGGCTGATACCATAGCACTCTAGCCCAGGCAACAGAGTAAGACTCTGTCTCAAAAAAAAAAAAAAAAAAAAAAAAAGACTAAGTGAGTCTCATAATACTAAAATTTCAGTATTATGAAATTACTAAATCCACAAAGCCAAGACTTGAACCCAGGGCTTTTCATACCAGGCTCACAGCTCTACCATTTCTGCTCCCTATAACCTCTTTCTTAATACCTGTTTATGAAAAAAATTATTCATGACACTGTTAAAGATGGTAAGGCAAACTTTATTCAAGGGGGACCATGGTGACAGGTGAAGGGACCACTGCAACAAGGTCTTGCAGTGGTGGAGAAAGATTGGACTCAACTCTGACTCCAGGGAGGACAAGTGGGGATTTATAACCCAGGAGCAGTCTGGGATCAGTGGGTGGAAAATCCTAAGAGGAAACATAAAGGATAAAGGGTTTCTGGCTAACCTGACTTGATAGGATCATTGCTAAAGGCAGGCCCAGGTGATAAGATATCATGAGTAGTCAGATGCTGTAGGGGATGAGAAATGTCTTTCTTTCCCATCCCTAGGTTCATGGTAAAGGATCCTATAACAAAAGAAAGATTAACAAGAAAAAGACATACAAATTTATTTAAGTTCTATGTCACATGGGAGCCTTCAGAAATGAGGACCCAAAGAAACAAGGAAACTTGTGTATTTCTGTGCTTAGGATGAATGAAGAGTAAACAGTTGTGCAGAAGTATGAACTGGACAAAGGGTGTAATAAACTGGGAGTGGGGGAGGAGGAAGGTGGTCTTTGCAAGGTCTCTTTGTCCATATTCTTCTCTGTGTCCCTGAGATAAGGGTCTTCCTTTCCTCCAAGCATAGGGAAGCCACCTCTCAACTTCAGGTCTCATGACCTGCCTCAGAGAAGAAAGGCAAGGAAGGGGAAAGTGAGAGTGACCTTCCCTCCTCCTGCTGTTTCCTCAAATGCCAAGGCGCCACATTTTGGGGCAGCATTTCCTGAATCCTATCCATACCAAGAGAGAGAGATTTTCCCCCAAAATTGTGTTAGCAGAATTATGGCTCAAACTGGGTTCTGCAAGGACAGAGAGGAAGCCTGATGTTGGCCCTAGTGAAGCAGAGGAGCCTGACTAAAGTTTTGGTCAAGAGAGTTTTGGTCACACCTAATTCTCCAGAGGTTCACCTGTGTCTTAATGTTCACCAAGTGGAATATCACATCAGGTCCAACAGTCTGACGTGGTATGGTGTGCAGAGTAAGACATGAGGATCCTGATTACAGTGCAGATTACCAGACCCCAACCCTACAAACTTTCTAGGTAGCCTCGCTTGTGAAGCCCTAGAATGGCCACGCTTTCAGAACCATCGTGACTGAGCTTATTAACATTTTATCATTGCATTTTGCTTAAATAGAGAGGAAAGATATTTCATATTTCTGTCTTTTCTTTCCCTTTTTTTTTTCCCTGCCATGCTTATGTGTTACCTTAACTTTTAAACCTTTGCCTTATGAAATATCTTTTCTGGTCTTTTTTTGAAGCACCTCTAACTCAAACACCAAGCAAACAGAACAAAATGCAAAAACCTAATTTTGGAAGTTCTCTGGATGTCCTCTCCAAGAAAAGTTTTCGAAGTTCTTGATTGAGGTAGAAGTTGAGAAGGTGGCTTTACACCCTGCAGTTTGAAAAGAGAGAAGAGAGAACTATTTTTTTCACCCAAAATATTTATTTTGTATTCACACTGCTTATGTGTGTGTAATGTGCTTATAAACATATCATTGTTTCCCCAACAGAAATTTCACAGAGATTTCTATATGACTTAATGTTACTCTGACAATTCCCACTCAATCACATTGATCTTTTTTATTTGCCTTTTTCTCTGCCAGACACCAGGATGAATTTAAACTCCATTCCCTCTCCAACTGCCTCTCTGATGTATTTGTACTTTTTACATTCCCTTTCCCTATAGAATCTGAAGGAAATTCCTTTGGGCCCCTAGCTTTCCCTGGGAGTCAGAAACTTTTGTGTTGCTAATAGAACATGTTTTCATTAGCATTTCAATCCTGGGATGCTCTTAGAGATCAGAGTCACATCTGAGGGGCTCTGTAGCCACACAACCTGATACTATCCAACCTGTTTAACTGAAATCCCCAGAAGCCAGTGCCTTTGACCTTATTTCTGCCAGCACATCGCATCAGAAAATCCTTTTCAAGGATTCTAGAGAAAGATACACACGTGATCTGAGAAGTTTTCCTTTGATCTCTCTCTATATTGCCTGCCAAAAAGCCATCCATACTCTTCTTCTTTATTTTCAGGGGTTAGGTCATGGAGAGGTGATGGGTCAGAGGATGGATGAATGGGTAGATGAGCAAGTGGGTGGATGGGTACCTAGAAGGGTAGATGGATGGGTAGATGAGTAAATGGATGGATGGGTGGATATCAGGTAGATGAATGGGTGGGTGGATGGATGGATAGATGAATGAGTAGGCAGATGGGATGGATGGATGGAAAGATAACAAAAGACAAGACAAGACAATATCCTTGCCATTTAATTAACTATAATCGCCTTTAAGTTCCTGAGGCTGAACACCACTTATGCAAAAAACGAGTCATGTGATCAATTTCCTGCCTCCCACAGGAGCAGCAGGGTGGGGCTTGTCAGATATTTTATTGCCATTCTGACTCAGTGTCTGCTTTGTGAAAGAAAAGAAACCATCCTCCTTTGTACAGTGTGTATAAAAATGCCTCAGTGCAGTGGTATTTAACCAGGCATCTGCAGCAAAATCTCTTGGGGAACTTGCCCTAATTGCATGTGTGGGGACCCAGGAAGCCTGAAATGTGCATTCTGGTCGCAAACAACTGCTCTGACAGAAGATTCCCTGTGTCTGGTGGCAGTAGTACTTGAGTAGCGTTGAGCAACGTGCGCCTGACTTCATTTTCTCCTTGCAGACATTGCACTGACATCTTCTAAGTACTAATTATATTTCAGGCAATGTTCTAAGTGCTTTTAACTTGTATTACCTCATTTAATCTTTACCACAACCTTTTGATGTAGGTACCATTAATATCTCCGTTTTACAGGTGAGGGAATCTAGAGGTTAAGTACCTTGCCTAGGGTCAGACAGCTAGTAAGAAGCGAAGCTGCAGTTTAAACACAGTCTGTGTACAAACTCTGTGGTCCCACCCACCGTGTTACACCGCCTCTCTAATAAATCAGCTGACCTTTCAGAGCACTGTGGTCCAACAGAACTTTCTGCGTTGACAGAAATGTTCTATATCTGCACTGTCCTGTTAACGTGATAGCCACTCGCCACGTGAGGCTTTTGAGCACTTGAAATGTGGCTGATGGGACTGAGGACCTGAGTTTTTAATTGTTTGATTTTAATTAATTTAAATAGCACAGTTTAAGAGCCAACTAATAGTCTCTGTTCATACATATGATCTCAAAAAAATGAAGTGCTGAACTAGGAATTAAGCAGGCTTCTCAGTTATAGACATCATCCTTTATTAACAGGAAATAATTGCCAAGCACTCTTAGACGCCTTTGTGCTTCATTCCATCCTTGGAAAGAGTCTAGCTGTTCTTCTGAACACTCCACCAACTAGGTGGCACATCTAATCTTAGCTCACTGGAAGATGTGTTGAGATGAGACCAAAAGAAAATTTAAAAATCAGGCAGAATAATATAGGAAAGTCAAGAACAAACTATAGCATAGTAGAGCCATTAGCATTTATTTTCAGGAGGGATTGTCATATTTTCCATCTCCCAAATGCTGCCATCATATATGGGGGTGGTTTGGGGAACTGATGGAAATAAGGGACTTTAAAGCAGGGTTTGGTGTTGGAAAGAGAAAGAGCAGGGCATCTGTGCACACTTGGAAGGCAGACATGCAGTTCAACACCCTTTCTTACAGAAGGAAGTAAAGAAGCTGGGTGCAGTGGTTTGCACCTTTAATCCCAGCTCCTCAGAAGGCAGGAGGATCACTTGAGTCTAGGAGTTCAAGACTAGCCTGGGCAACATAGTCCTAGTAAGACCCTGTCTCTAAAAAAGAAGGAAGTAAAGAAATTATAAGCCAAGAAAAAAGGAAAGATGCTGATGATTCTGGATGAAATAATATAACATATTCTGGATGAATAATACAATAAAAGATCCATATTTTTCTTTATAATTTCTCTTTAAAAGTAGACAAAGCTTTTAAAGGTGAAGGAAAAGTAGAATGTTAGCAAAACCCAAATGTATATAGCTAGGATAGAGACAAGGCAATGTAGAATTTAGCGAAATTGTTAAATGTCAATTTGGAACAGAGGTGGACAAACTACACCCCCTGAGCTAAACCTAGTCCACTACCAGTTTTTGTAAATAAAGTTTAATTAAGCACATTATTACAAAGTTTAATTATGCCCATTCCTTTATACATGGTCTATGTCTCTTTTAATACTACAAGGGCAGAGGTAGGCAGCTGTGACAGAGACTGTATAGCCTGCAAAGCCTAAAATATTTCTCATGGCCCTGTACTGACCCTGTTTTAGAACAAAAGAGAAATATATATTAGCATAACCATTTGGAATACAATTTTGTGTGGCTATCAAATGTTAAATCTTTGTCCTGGCAGTACTGCCACTACAATTTTATTCAGCAGGTACATTGGTACATATGCCCACAGGGCTTCTTGTAGTACTAAAAAAACTAGAAACAATTCTTAATATCCATTAGCTGGACACTGGTTAAATGAATTACAGTGCATTAATATAAAGAGATTCTAGTCAATTATTTTTTTAATGAGATAGTTCTACACATACAATTTATTTTGAAGAGATGTTCAAGAAATATTGCTAAATTTAAAAATGTTCAGGTCAGGCACAGTGGTTCATGCCTGTAATCCTAGCACTTTGGGAGGCCAACGTGGGAGGATCACTTGAGCCCAGGAGTTGGAGACCAGCCTGGGTAACATAGCAAGACCTTGTATCTACAAAAAATTTTAAAAGCCAGGCTTAGTGGTGTGTAATCTGTAGTCCCAACTACTCAGGTGGTTGAGGTTACAATGTGCTGTGATCCCGCCACTATTCTTCAGCCTGGGCGACACTATCTCAAACGAGACACTATCTCCAAAAAAAAAAAAAAAGTGTTTGGAACAATATGTATTATAAGACGATATCAGGCCAGGTGCAGCGAGTCACGCCTGTAATCCTAGCACTCTGGGAGGCCAAGACAGGAGGATCACTTGAGGTCAGGAGTTCCAGACCAGCCTGAGAAAGAGCAAGACCCCATCTCTACAAAAAATAGAAAAATTAGTCAAGTGTGGTAATGTGTGCCTGTAGTCCCAGCTACCTGGGAGGCTGAGGCAGAAGGATCGCTTGAGCCTAGGAGTTTGAGGTTGCAGTGAGCTATGATGAAATCAGGGCACTCTAGCTAGGGTGACAGAATGAGACCCTGTCTCAAAACAATAACAACAACAAAACAATATTGGTGTAAAAACAATAAACATTCTCCCTAAAAAAAGACATATAGATATAGCCCAGCACCTATCACATTGCCTGGCTTTTGGTAGGTATTCAACCTTTGATAAGTGAATACAGAGGGCTTAAGCATATATGTTTTTACTTTTCACTTTATATCTTTTAGACTAGACTCTGAATTTTCATGCTTATGTATTATTTTTTAAAAATCTAAATTTAAAAAGAGAAATATAAACAAGAGGAAATAGCCAAAGGTAGGTCTCCCCAAAACTGATATTGAGATGATGCCACCAGCAGTGACAGTGGTGGCAGTGGTTGGGAGCTCTCGGCTCCATACTGAGGCATTCAGGAAGGGGTGTATTTAACTTTGAAGTTGGGATCAATAGACACTGTTGGGCCTGAAGAGTTGTACTTTTTTGTGTTTTTTTTTTTGACAGAGTCTCACTCTGTTGACTGAGCTAGAGTGCTGTGGCGTCAGCCTAGCTCACAGCAACCTCAAACTCCTGGGCTTAAGCGATCCTTCTGCCTCAGCCTCCCAAGTAGCTGGGACTACAGGCATGTGCCACCACAACTGGCTAATTTTTTCTATATATATATTAGTTGTTCAATTAATTTCTTTCTATTTATAGTAGAGACGGGGGTCTCACTCTTGCTCAGGCTGGTTTCGAACTCCTGACCGTGAGCGATCCTCTAGCCTTGGCCTCCCACAGTGCTACGATTACAGGCGTGAGCCACCGTGCCTGGCCTTGAAGAGGTGTCTTTATGAGTCATGTACAGCAAAAGTCCCAGAAGCACTAAAGAAAATAATTTAAGGCCAGGCGCTGCTCGGTGGCTGACGCCTGTAATCCTAGCACTCTGGGAGGCCGAGGTGGGAGGATCATTTGAGCTCAGGAGTTCAAGACCAGCCTGAGCAAGAGTGAGACCCCATCTCTACTGAAAAAATAGAAACAAATTAGCTGGACAACTAAAAAAAAAAAAAAAAAAAAAAAATATATATATATATATATATATATATATATACAAGAAAAATTAAAAATTAGGCAGGCATGGTGGCACATACCTGTAGTCCCAGCTACTCGGGAGGCTGAAGCAGGAAGATCACTTGAGCCCTGGAGTTTGAGGTTGTTGCGAGCTAGGCTGACGCCATGGCACTCTAGCCTGGGCAACAGAGTGAGACTCTGTCTCAAGAAAAAAAAAAAGAAAGAAAGAAAATAATTCAAAAGTGTGGGGAAAAATATGCTATTATCCTGGGGGAACAATGTTTATAAGTAACCACGTAAGAAAACTTTGTGGAGGAAACCCTGAAAAAGCAGAGAGAGCTAAAGAGAAAGGAGCCAAATGAAGAACACAGTGGCCCACATTCAAGGTGGAGAGACACTTTTGAGGAAGAATACATATTTCTTGGGTTTCTAAGAAGACCCAGTCTGTACACAGATGTCTAGTGCCACCTAAGATCCATGGACATCAAGTCCTGTCATATTAGCAAGTGTTCATATTGCAGGGCCGGAAGCAAAGTTTCGACATGTTGATTGGCGTTAGAACTTCTCCCCGCTGCCGACACAGAAGCAGCTCTGCCTGGTGACACGGCAGCCCTGGGAACAGCCTCAGTACTTGCCTCGTGCTGGCAACGTATCCCTGCCCTGGCTTCTCTACCAAAACACACACATGTCACTCATTACTAGCCTTTTATTCTTCTGGCAGAACTGTGGCAAGAAGGGATTAAGAAGAAAAAAAATTTTTTTTAAACAAACATAAATAATAAGACAAAAAAAAAAACCACAAAATAAGTAGGTGTGTCTTTAAAATAATCAGTGTCTACCTCCCCCAGCCCTACCCCTGCGTCTGCCTGCACTTTGCATGCCTTGTGCCTGGCGTTGGGGGCTGGCCCGTGGGAAGGGATATGTCTGTGCCTGTGAGAATCTTATTTAGACATCACAAGGTATTAGCCCAATTTCTAACATGACCGACTATCATACTGGTGTACAGAGATGCCTGTTCTTTCTTCAGAAAACTCTCCAGTTCAAACATGTTTGCAGAGCCGTGATTCATGGTGTTTCTTTCTGGATTGTCCAGTGGGTAATTGCTGTACAAAAACCAGAGAAACAGATGTAGACCCTGAACCCTGGCTATAAATTTTTGTTTTATGATTATGGGTTTCAAATGTGCTGTGTCACACTGACAAATATACAGTTACTCTGAAACAAAATGGATTTTGCTCTCAAACTTTTGCTTTTTGTTTTTTCACTTTTTGTTTGCTCGTTGGTTGGAAATACTTTTATTAGATCATTGATCAAGCACAAAGAAAATAGAGGAGATGACACGTATCAGAATGTTATTTTATGCCTTGCCAAGAAGATATTTGGCAAGGTTTCTTCCAACTGTTTGACTAATGTTTAAAATGGGTGTCAATAATTTAAGGTTTATTATGGACAAATTAGTCCATTTTTCATTTTCTACACTATTCATCAGTTTTTATAGTATATCATTATGTATTTAAATAATTGTGGCTCGCTCATGTGTCTTTTCTTAATTTTACCTAAGATGAAGAATTTGGAGGAAGAATCAAGTTTTCAAGAAGTGTGAGAATTAGATTTACTGATGAAGGAATAATAAGAAATGTGTGACTAAATTATGGGTCTGCTTCATAAATTAATGCTTGGATTAATAGCTCTAATCATTGCTATCAGCATTATTAATTCATGATGAGAAATGATGAATTGACTAGTGAATACAGTCGCATTATAAGAAACTCATAATATTCCATTCACAAGGATTTAAATACTGATCATTCATTTCAAGGCCCAAGTTCATTTCTCTACAGGTAAGAGAACCTCAAGGTGATTATAAATTTAAAATTATTTTGTGCAAAGAAAGAAAACATCAAGTCTCCAATCCCTGCCACAAACAGAAACACACAAACTATGCTGTTGTTTTTGTGCAATAATATAGTATAGTGGTCAGAAATTTGGGAGCAGCCATCTCTCTCCCTAGATGAGGCTAATTCTCTAGCTTAAAAAATGAGAATGAACAGAATTCTGGGGACATTCAATCCCATATTCACTTCCCTGAGACCAGTGCATCCCCCTCCTTTGGGAAGACCTTGAGCAAGTAGTGTGGCAGCTCCCTGGATAGGAGATACCTGTATGCACATAGCTGTCCGTGGTGCCATGTTTCTCATCTCTAACTCAAGTTCCTCCTGCTATACCGTAAATATAGCTGCTTCCTCCCTCTCATCTAGCAACTTTTTTTCCACCTCCATTATCACGTATAAATGGGCCCAGTTTCCAAGGAACTCTGAGGACCTTAAATAAGCATTTAGAGCTATAAGCCTCATGGACCAAGTAGAAATTGGCACATAATGTAGTGCTTTGTGTATCTTTACAACTATCTTAATGACAGTGTGTTAAATGTTTTGTAAATTCCTCTGTGCTCCCTTGCTTAAAATGTGTGTTTTCTTTGTAGTTAAAGGGTTTCTTATAATAAGGGTCTATTACAAATATAAAAGAGAGAGGGAGGAAAAAAAAATGACAAACACAGATTCAGCAAAATCTCACTCTGAACTTTTCAATAGCAAGAACTGAGCTTGCTGGGCTGAAAATTGTTTTAACGTACCTTCATAAAAGGATCTTTGACTTGGTAAGTGTGTGCGATGCATACTTTTCATGTTACACCATGAGTGCCACTTAGCAACTCCGCTAGACAGAGCAGCTTTCAGCATGGGGTGGGGTGCCCCCTGACAGGCTTTTAAAAGGCCTGGATGCCAATGCACATTCCAGCACTATCCACAAAAAGGAGACTGGAGCAGAGCTCTTTCCTGCAAGGGGCAAGCAGGCTCTCCCTCCCTGCCCACCTAATTGCCCGTCCTGTTTTGTGGGAGAATTATAAGTAAATACTAGAATAGCAGTGGAGGAGGGAGGATATTTTAATTCCTCCCCAGAGTTTCCTTTCTTTGATGTGTGTTGCATCCTTTAAGCAAATTGTGCAATGTGGTCTCGGGGTAGATTAGGTCTCCCTTTTATAGTTATGAATATTGCACCTATCCTCAGCATTTTAAGACTGGCTGGAAAATTTTCTCCCTCCAGTTGGTTGGGTCAGTATAGGAGGTATAAAAAAAATCATTTTCTCATAAAATTACCCTATTTTAATAAATAGCCAAGATTTGGCAGGGACTGGTATGGGTGAAAACTGGTCCTCGAAAATATAAAACCCTCATATTTAAACCAGTTTTCAAAATATGTGTTGAAATATGTGGTGAGATGTGTGTACCTGGATGATGAGAGAAGTCTCCAACATGGCTATTCGGGCTGCAAGCCTGTGGGAACAGCAAAGAAATTTTCACATTGGATTGGGAACCCCGGGGAGCTGGGTTCTAGTCATGGTTCTGAGATGTGTGTCCTCAGGTTCCCTGAGCTTCTGTTTCCCTAGTTGAAAAATAAGAGTCACAGGTAACAGTCATTCCAGGATATTTACTGAGTCCCATCCAAGCATTATTTCTGTCCTCCCAGTAACCCAGCTGAGGTGGGTAGAATTATACGCCCATTTTACAGCTGGGAAAACTGAGGCCCAGAGAGGTTATATACTTGCCCCAGAACACCCAGCTGGTAAGTGGTAGAACTGGAATTGGAATCTAGTTCAGTATTGACTCCCAAATCCATGTCGCTGATTGCTAATACTATGTTTTCTCTGGTCAGGATCTAAAATCTTGTTTTATCCGCGTGACTGTGTGTTTGCGTGTGTGCTTGAGGTGCAGTGGCAACTCATTCTTGACTACTCCAACAGGCTGCCTTATAGCCTGGAAGAGGATTTTTAAAAGTAAGCGAATCCCCGAAAGCTGGACGGATTGCAAAGCAAATGCAGTCCCTTCAGCTGGGGCTTGCAAGAGGGAGAAAGAGAAGAAAAAAAAAAAAAGACTACCGAATGGAAAGTTTCTTAACCCAAGGCTTCCCCAAGGGGTAGCCTTTTCTCTGTTCTGCAGTTCAGGGCTTGCCTGTGCTTTTTCGGGAGTGGAAAAATACATTAAGTTACAAGGAATTTAACAGACAGCGAGGCGCACGGAGGAATTTAAAGGGTGGGCTAGGGGCGCGGCGAGGCGAGGCGCGGGCGGGGGGCGAGCGGGCAAGGGGAGGGGGTCGCTCGTTTCCAGGCTGAGCCGCTGCAGCGAATAAAAAGGCGTAAAGGGAGAGAAAGTTGGCGCTCAACGTGAGCCGGGAGCGGAGTCCCGGCTCCTCCCCTGCTCGTTTTTTAAAAGCACTTCTTGCATTGTTTTTTAAGGTGAGAAATGGGAAAGCGAGCGCCGGCCGGCTTGCTGGCTGGCTGGCTGGCTTGCGCGCTCGCTCGCTGCCTGCCTCTCTGGCTGTCTGCTTTTGCAGGGCTGCTGGGAGTTTTTAAGCTCTGTGAGAATCCTGGGAGTTGGTGATGTCAGACTAGTTGGGTCATTTGAAGGTTAGCAGCCCGGGAAGGGTTCACGGAAAGTTCACTCGCATATATTAGGCAATTCAATCTTTCATTCTGTGTGACAGAAGTAGTAGGAAGTGAGCTGTTCAGAGGCAGGAGGGTCTATTCTTTGCCAAAGGGGGGACCAGAATTCCCCCATGCGAGCTGTTTGAGGACTGGGATGCCGAGGACGCGAGCGATCCGGGCAGGGCTTGTCTGGGCACCGTCCGGGTAGGATCCGGGACGCATTCGGAAGGCTTTTTGCGAGCATTTGCTTGGAAGGAGAACTTGGGATCTTTCTGGGAACCCCCCCCCCCTCCCGCCCTGGCTGGATTGGCCGAGCAAGCCTGGAAAATGGTAAATGATCATTTGGATCAATTACAGGCTTTTAGCTGGCTTGTCTGTCATAATTCATGATTCGGGGCTGGGAAAAAGACCAACAGCCTACGTGCCAAAAAAGGGGCAGAGTTTGATGGAGTTGGGTGGACTTTTCTATGCCATTTGCCTCCACACCTAGAGGATAAGCACTTTTGCAGACATTCGGTGCAGGGGAGATCATGTTTGACTGTATGGATGTTCTGTCAGTGAGTCCTGGGCAAATCCTGGATTTCTACACTGCGAGTCCGTCTTCCTGCATGCTCCAGGAGAAAGCTCTCAAAGCATGCTTCAGTGGATTGACCCAAACCGAATGGCAGCATCGGCACACTGCTCAATGTAGGTTTATTTTTTTCCCTTCTTCTACCAAGAAAAAAAAATTGTCTCTCTTGCATGCAATAAAGACATTGGAAATAAACTGCACTGGTAGCAAGACAAAGGGTTTAATGATTTAGTGCTGAAGGGGTGTGATATGCTGGCGTGCATATTGATTCCCTCTGCTGAAAATTTCCTGTCGAGATGTTTTCTTCCCAAATAACCCCTCCCGCCCCCATGTTCCTCTCCTCACCAACCTTACAGTCTCTTTAAAACATTTGCTGAAATATGCATGGAGGGGGGAGGAAAGTGGAGAGTGACCACAGGACTTTGAAACAGTCTTCAAGTAGGGCAATTTGACACATTGTTGCAGTTTTTACTAAAATATATGCGGAGGGGAATTTAACTTTGCTGCTCTTTGGATTAGCTAGCTACTAGTTGTATATATCCCCCCACCCCTTGTGTGTTTCAACAGTCCAAAGTAATTAAAATCTGACATCTTCCTTGCAAGGAATTTAGCCTAATTAAGGTGGCTGCTGCTCCCGAAGTTCATAAACAACCAGTTCAGGCTGCTGCCTCCAATGTTTTCCTTGCTAAGGAAAGGCAATATTTCTTAGCATTGACCCTGCTGCCACCTTTCCGAGTCACTTTGTTGGTCTAAGAAGTTGCTGTTTTGCTAGAAAACTACTGGCAATGAACACCCCTTGGGCTGAGCCATCCATTATTTCCATATCTTACAATTCAGCCAGGAACCTGGACATCAGTTAAAGAAAAGGAAATAAAAGTGGGGTAGCCCAGTTTTTAAAAAAAATATTGACTGTTTTGTTATCTGATGCTGACACGGTGCCGAGGCACGCATCTGGTCAACAGTAGCCTGGCTGCAGGCTTGAGAAATGACCAGGAGTCCCAGAAAATCCCACCTTCGGGTGGTTGTACTGGGAGCCTGCAGGATGCTTCGCTGCCCTGACAGTGATTTAGATAAATGGCTCAGCTATCTATCAAAATGTTTTTAGTACTTTATTTGACAATTCATTGGAGCATTAGCCTGAAAATGACATTTTAAATCTTTGTTTTCAAAGAGGTCAAAGTTTAACTGGAAGAAATTGAGTTTTCCTAATAACATGGTGGCTTATCTAAAAGAGAGAGAAGAAAAAGGAGAGGGGAGACAATGACAGGATTTAAACTGCGCTCTCTGAAACTTTTTCTTAAGACTACAGACTTGTTTCTTGGGCCAGGAGATCAACAGGTTTGTAGCTGAAAAATCAATAACCATTTGATGCCAACAGTCTGGCTATCTGACTTAACATTTCGTAGAGCAGTAAGCAGGGTAAAAAGAATGTGGTTTTTAGAAGGCGCCTTAATCTTCAGCTGCTCTCCAAATGCCTTTTCTTTCTTGCTGCCTGTTTTCCCTCTGGAGAACTCAAAGAATTTTCCAATCCACTAACATCTTTTAGACTTGTTCTCTCTATAGCAATTAAAAAAGTATGAACGATTTCTGTTGGAATCCCAGGGAACTGGGGAGTCTCTGAAACTTTTTCTTGTTAGAGAAAGTTGTAATGAAACATACTTTTTAACAGAGAGGGGGAAAAAATTGCTCAGGATCCTCGCCAAAAGTTATTAGACTTAATAGAGCTTTTACATGTAGACATTCTTCCTTTTGTAATTAACCCTCCAAACATGCCTATTAAGTTGTAAGAGTAGGGGGGAAAGCTTTGTTTGTTCTTGAACAAGTTAAACAAGGGATTTGCTTTATCTAGGGAGAGTGGTGAATGTGTCATTCGCCTAAAACTAGCCGATAAGCAAGAAGTGTTGATAACAGCAAAGTTTAGCTAATCAAAGAAACTTGCATTAGACAAAGTAAATAAAGGGATTTGACAAAGGGATTTCAGAAATTCCAGTGTCTTATTTTTGTAAGCAGGGCAATTAGTTCTTATTGTGGTCAATTTCACAAGGGTTTGAATCCCACACCCCAACTTTAGGTTAAATGAATAAAATGTAAATACATCTTGTGCCCCTGAAGAGTTGCTTTATCCTCCAAAAACCACTTTATGACTGGTTAGTTTAGTTGTTTCAGCAATTAAGTTGCTTTTTTTTTTTAAGCATAAGTAAAACTAAAATATTTTTTAAAAAATTATTCTAACAAATGTCTGTGCCACACAGTGTCTGGTTCAGGGTGGTATACCTAGTTAGGGCTTTTGAAATAAAAGCATATTAAGGCTACGTTTGTATAAGTAAGAACATAAAACCACAACCTTTTCCATTTTACTTAATGGCTGTTTTGACGAGAAGCAGATCTGTTTGTGCTTTTAACACAGAGGAAACAGTGGGCAAAGAGAGAGAGAAAAAAATAGCACTAAATTCCAACCAAAACTATTTTCAGTTCTGAGATTCTACTTATTATTTTTTTGTGTGTGTGTGTGTGTAGAGTAAATAAAGTAAAACCTTTGAACGTGGAAAATGCCACCAGAAGCTTACTTTGAAAGGTGTTAGAATATTCCCTTTATTTTCTTTTTAATTTTAAAGACAGAAAAATGATATGCCAACCAGCTGCCGTTTGTAGTAGGGCCTGTGAATTGCTTGTTATACTCATTCAAAGTCAGGATTAAGGGGCTACTAAGGGAATGTGGCATAAATATTACGATTGAAGACTACCCCTGGAAGATACAGAAGTAAGTTTCTAAGATGCCCCCTGTATTATCTTGGTTTTAGACGGCTCCAGCTGTTTTTAGCATTAATTGCTCAGTAGCCATAGGATAAATCTTAATATTTTGTGGTCTAAATATAGTTGCTTTTGGTGAAATCACGAGTGTGACAACTTCTTGGCCCTTTTCCCTGTCTTCTCTCTACTCAACACATCAAAAGGAAAAAGAAAAAAATGCTTTCTTTTTGAAATAAGGTTTTGCCCATTAATGAGAAGAAATTATTTTTAAAACAAACAGTAGTGATGTGTGATTAAGTAATGAGAAAAGTCCCCTTTTCAAAACGCTGGGACCCAAATTTTGAGTATTAAACAGTATCTAAATCCTCTCCTAGTGAGATATAAATTGGGGTCAAAGTGGCAAAATCAAAGATACCCTCTGAAAGAAAGACTAAATAAAGACTGACAGCCACCGTATGAATTGAATGGGGTTTTGAATAAATATTTCAGTGAAAAGGCCCAATTGTTTTTCTAAAGTAGGACATAATTTTCTGCTTCTCGGCCACATGACGGAGGTAACTAATACCACCAGAAAGCAGAGAAGGAGGAGAGGGACTTTTGCTTAAATCTCTAAGAGAGTGCAGGACAGGGTTGTTTGAAAACAAGCGGAAGATTCACAAAGTTTTCCTTTCTTGTAGGGAAAAAAAAAATTAAAATATTGTCAAGATCCAGATAAATTGGTACATTTAACAGGGGAGTTTAAAGCATGAGTTTAAATTTTATTGCCAGAAAAGGGTGGATTCCAAAAAACAAAACAGTAGGAGAGGTAGACATCTGTTTGCTTAAACTTAAGCTACGGAATTGATTTGGAAGCTCTCGTTAGAATTTGATTTGCCAGCTCTAATATAAAGCCTTTGCGTTGAATCGAGCCTTTTTTTTTCTTAATAGATAAATGACCAGAATGGCAATTTCTGATAGGCGAGCTGACCTGAATCAGAAGTTTCCTTCTCATTTCTAGAAACCTAGTTCCGACCATCTACAACCAGTCGGTATTGTCATGGACTTTTCTTTAAAGCATAAGAATGAAAGAAAGTTCTGGATATCAGACACTTATACCTTAAACATATGTGTTAAACTGAAAAGGAAAACCTTAGTGTTTTCTCTTTTACACATTCCACAGATGTCATTAAACTCTATCTGAGAAGGGAAATAACATGATTAATAACACAGATTATAAATTCTGTTTTCAAGGAATTTGTAATTTTTAAATCAATTTTTTAAATTAGAAACTTACTCTCTGGGAGGAATTTGGAGTTATAAAACCAAGATACAAAATGTAAAACTCTTCAAGTTGTACAAGACTTTAACAATAAATACAGTGTTCCTTTTAGAACAACTGAGAAAAAAATCTTCTATAGAGTAGGAGTTACATGTAAGTTTCAATAAATTTATCCTTAAATGACATTTTTATACGTTAAATGTTCTAATATAAATTCAGTTAACTATCAATTAAATAGATTATTTCAGAAATGGGAGTTTTTGATGAAGGTTAATCAGAAAAATCTTGGCTGGAAACCTTTCCTAAGATACTAATGTGGAATCTTGCCTTTCAAATTACAGGGTAGTAGTTATGGCAATCATATATCTCTTGATTTTCTAGAATAACCCACTTTCAGATATACTGCCACAGTTCCCACATAAATCATTGAAATATGCCAGATATTTAATATTACGACATCTCCTAGGCTGCCCCTTGAACCCAGGAGTGGCACAGAAACTCTTTGTTTGGATTCTATAGTCAATATAACTAGAGCGCTCACAGCTTAATTTTTCCATTATGACTGAAGATCGGCTTGTGTTTCTGGGTCATTCTTCTGAAAATGAATTCCTTTTGTGGCAAACTACAGATCTGTAAACAGAAGGCATCCCCTGCAAAATGGTTTGGACTGTGGTTCTCGCTCTAGCACCTGTGTGTGTATGTGTATTGGGGATGGGGAAGAGAAATAGAATAAAATTGAATTGTTATGAACAAATCTGTATCAGCACTTTAGCCAGCTGCTTGTTAAAAAGTTGCAGTTGGGGGTGATGGAGGGAGGAGGGCAAAACTAACTCAGGTTTCAGATTTATCAGTATCCTGCCTGTAAGTGGCTTGGTCTAAGTACCTCTTGTTAAATGGGAGATGAGATAACCTGCCCCATCTGTAAGATCTAATGACACGACCTCATCAGTCAATGTGTGGCCCTGCATTCTCCTCTCTTCATTCTCAGCTTCCTTACTTCATCGTTAAGAACCATGGTTCTTATCCCATCCCACCCACAAATCTCTTTACTTTTCTTTGTTTTCTTTCTTTCTCTCTCTCTCTCTCTCTCTTTCTTTCTTGTCTCGCTTTGTTGCCCAGGCTAGGGTGAGTGCCGTGGCGTCAGCCTAGCTCACAGCAACCTCAAACTCCTGGGCTCAAGCGATCCTGCTGCCTCAGCCTCCCGAGTAGCTGGGACTACAGGCATGTGCCACCATGCCCGGCTAATTTTTTGTATATATATTTTTAGTTGGTCAATTAATTTCTTTCTATTTATAGTAGAGACGGGGGGGAGGGGGGTCTCGCTCTTGCTGAGGCTGGTTTCGAACTCCTGACCTCGAGCGATCCACCCACCTCGGCCTCCCAGAGTGCTAGGATTACAGGCGTGAGCCACCAGGCCAGGCCACACGAATCTCTTTAAATGAATGAAAAATAAAGTTGTAAAAGTTCTCTCTTCCTAGGAAGCAGTGGAGGGTGAGTCTGCAGGCATTTTATTATTTCTCTTAAGCTTTCAGAGCTTCTTAGATGGGAATTCAAACAGGCAGTGGAACTGCTGACTTGCTTTTTCTCTGGCCTTGCAGGGTGGGGAGCCGAAAGGGGGTCACTCAGCAAGATAAGACTCTCGGCCCCCTGCACGATAAGGCAAGGATAACAGGAACTGACGTCATCCAGGCGCCCCAATCTGGCCAAGCATTTCCTCTAGTTGGGGAACAGGGATCCCAGGAGTCTCAAGGCCTCCCACAGCAGCCCATGTAGCAAACTAGCTCAGAGCAGGGAGAAAGAAGAAAACCACTTATCATTTTTTTTACAGGAGTGAGAGTGGGTGATAACGTTCACAATTTCCAAAAGCAGATTTCTCTAAAGAGAACAAAGAATAATTTGGGGTGAAGAAAGTGATTTTTTTAATAAAAGCGGATGCTGAGACTGTTTGTAATTTTACATTGTCACAGAATAGATATTTGTTTCACAGCTGTCAACGATTTCCCTGCTGATGCCTCTCATAAGACAGTTTATCTCGAGATCACCAAATATCTCCCACCCACAGATCTTGCCAACTCTCCATATAGAACAAAATGAGAGGGGATTCACATTGTCAGAGTTAATCCCTGGTACTCCTGTTTACTTTTGTTGTGGGTCGGGGAGGGAATGTTGTACTCATCAGATGACAACCTCCGCTGAAGCCATTTCGTTTGCCACCAGCCTTGAAACTACCTAGCAGTTTTCCTCTCCTCTTTCTGTCTTCCTTTTCTGTTGAACCCAGATTTTTTGCCTTCTGAAGTATCTCTGATTTGAGGTTTAGAGAAGGAGAAACCCAAATGAAGGGGCCTTATTTTATTTTTTAAAATTCACAGGTTCTCCTGTGTCCACTTATGTTGTAAAGAAAGATGGCTCCTTATTTTTCATGTTTTAATACTGAACAAGGAGTTACTCTCCTAATTTGACCAGTATTTAGTGGAATATTAGTTTTTTGTTGTTATGCTCAATTACTGTTCATCACAGATTAAAATTTTACCACATCAGAAAAAAAAAAAAAAGCTAAATTCAAAATACTGTGCAGGTAAGAACAAATAAAATGAATACATCAATTAACTGGGAACAGAAGATTTGGATCACATTTATCCTAATTTTTTTCCAATTTCTGGAGCAAATGAAGACCCATATATATATTAGATCTATCTTCTCAAAAATATTAAAGCTTTCAATGGCTACAGTACCTTTGTCATGTCATCAAAGTCCATAATTATAAAAGGGCTGATGATCTGAAGGCCGTTTCAGCTTCAAAAGATTTTTTAGGGTCTGGTCTATTGGAAAGCTTGGGGGTATAATTAACTAAAATGGAAATGGAAGCAGTGAAATTTAGTTCCTGATGTTTTAATTTAGCTCAGTACTGCCGTGTGTTATTGAAGAGAATTCTTAAAGGCAAACATAATTATTTCATTATGGTCCTCAGAATGCTTTCATTGGCTTTAATGACAAGAAGATGTATAAAAAGGCATACATTTTAATTAGTCCTTATATTTACATCAGATAAATAACAAATAATTGATGAAAAACAAGTCTTTGGAATGGATGATTTCACATAGCGCGCTGGTTACAGTTTAATGATGAAACATTTCTCCGTTGCTTTGCATTTTAATTATCTTTACATTACATTACAGTAGCTGTGCCATGGAGCTAAAATATCGTCATTGCCATTTTATTACAAAAAAATCACGATTAATGCCTACAAATTGAAGGCTCAAAAAGTTAGCTAGACACATCTCCGAGGAAGTAAATTGCCAGTTCCATTAATTTTACTACGTTTGTTAGAACTCATTTTGATCACTTTTATCTTTTATGCTTCATCTTTTTGGATTAAGACCGTCAAGGGTTTCACGTGCATTTTTATGACCACATCTTCTGAACACCTTTCTTCCTCTCTTGCTGCCTATTTTGAAGACTTAGGTGAAGGTGCTTTGCCAAATGTGTGCTGGAAATTCAGAGAGCCTTTTTCCATGTTATGGGCCGGTTTTTACCTTTGATTTTATATGAAAACCCATTTCACATGATTCATCCGTTTTGGTGTACAGAACACTAATTGTTATTATTGATTTTAAATTCCGTGACCATTACAAGTAACCCAGATGACTGGCAGATAAAGGGTAATAATCCATGGAGTTCTGGAACTGTTTCATGTTTGTCTGGAGTACTTTATGTGATCAATATTAACTGCCCCATTGAAACTAACTGCTGTATCAAATAACAGTCAATCAAATGAATGTGCTTAGAGATTATTTATTGAAAGCTTTAATTGTTCACTAGGGCCCTGCTTATCAGAGGAAACAATAGGAACTAGAGATAGGATGAACAGGTTTGGATTTGCGGGGAAAGTTGGAGGATGCAGATGAACAAGGCATCTCTCTGCTACTCAGGCAAGAGTTCCCAGAGACTCATGTTGGGCTTATAGTGGGTTTGCAAATACTCTTGCAGAGATTATTCTGTCCCTGGATTGCTGCCTAGAGAAGAAGGTATAATAATGTGTTTTTGCCCTCAGCAGAGGCTGTGAAAAGTTGTTTCTCTCTAAGAGTTTTCTTGCTGCTTCTCCCCACTCCTCACTCTCCTCTGCGTCTCTCTACCTGCGTCTCTCCCTCGTCATTGCCTCATGGTCTGAGAGAATGGAAATAACCTGGCTCAACACAGGATGGATTGTGATAGCTATGAAATGGGAATGATAGCGTCTATATTGCAGGATTTGAGGAAGGATTAGAGATCGCGTAAATTAAGATTCTATTTGCGTCTTGAAAACATGCAGAAGTCACAGAGCAGGCCTGCCTGCTCTGATTTGGGCAAGACACTTGTGGCTTATGTACCTTTGCTGAGAGTGAACAATTTTTTTTTTTGTAGTCATATCTAAATTAGTAACCTCTTTTCCTCAGTGAAGTACTTCCTCTGTCTATAGCTCATAACCTAGGTGACAGTCCTTCCTGTTAGTCAGGTAGCACTGTGGCCCGATCCAGAGGCATCATTTACCAAACCTTCAGATTTCAGACAAATGATTGACTTTTACAAGGGGCCGTTGTCACCTTCAAGGTTGTCACAATACACTTAGCCCAAAGATGCTGTTGTGGCACAGTACATTTTTATTGCTCACTGATGGATTAGATCTTGCAGTGCGCCATTCAACAAATGGCTCTTGGGCGTCTGCCATGTGCCAGCCTCTTTGATATGATCTGTGGAGGACACCGAGATGAATCAGACTCTGTCCCTGCTCTGTTTGGACTTACAATGTAAAGGAAAGAGCTTGTGTACACAAGTTATTGTGACACAGCCCCTTTATTGACACCAACGCAAAAGTCTCCTCAGGACTTTGAACCTGAGATTGATGAAGGAAAGAACTGAATACCACAGAGAACCACAGATGGCCCGTAGGCAGGTGATCAAGTGAATTATACATTTTTGTCGCAATGGAGCAGGCATAAAGTGTTTCTGTGTGTAGGCCTCATGGATAATCTCTAAAAGTAGCTCACAAAGAGGAGTTTTCAACCTGTCTTGAGCGATGGAATATGTGCCTACCTTCCAAACTTGCTTCTTGAAGACTCTCCTATGGCTATTTCTAGAGTAAGTTAAGTAATTTATACCCTTTTTGGGTTGGGTTTGATTAACATTGAATTTTTAAAAATCATTTATTTATTTATTTATGATCGTTTCTGTAATTTATTGTCATGTAACAAACCATCCCCAAACTTAGTGGCCTAACAATTTATTATCTCATTCTGTGGAATGACTGGGCTCAGCTGGGCAGATCTTCTGCTCTGCAAGGTGTCAGCTGGGGCTGCATCATCCAGAGCTACATTGGGCTGGAAGTCCAAAAGGGCTCGCTCACACAGCTGGCAGTTGATGTCGGTTGTCGGCGGAGGGCTCAGCTGGGGCTGTCAGCTGGAGCACTGAATCTGCATGTGGCTTGCGCTTCTCACAGCATGGCAGCAGTATTCTGAGAGGGAGTGGCCCAGTGAGCCTTCCAAGAAGGAGGAAGCAGAAGCTCCTCGTTCCCTTAAAAGCCAAATCCAGAGCTGGCGTGGAGTTGCTTTCACTGTGCTCTACTGGTCATGCAGTCACAGAACCAGCCCGCATTCAACGACTCTACCTTTCAGTGGAGGGGTAGCAAAGAATGTCCTGAAGTCTTCAGTCCACCATGACAATCATAGCACCTGCGCCCTAGAAGGAGAAAGAAAACATTGTCTTCTGAAAATGACTTAGTTGTAGAATGATTGTGGGGTTTTTAGTGAGTTTGGGTTTTGACTGGTTAAATATTTAACAAAATTCTTCTCTAATGACTGTACATACATTTTCAGTTAATCCTCACAACCCTAAGTGAAAGATAGTATCCTCACTTTAAGGATGAGGAAATGGAGGCTCAGGGAAGCTGAGTAGCGAGCGTGTCTGCAGTCACGCAGGTAGTAAGGTGGAGAGCTGGGTTGCACGTCCCAGGCAGGGCTTTTCTCTCGCTCCATGTGCTGTTCTTCACTTGGGGGTCCTCACTTCTGCAGCTTGAGTCTGCCATTCCTGCCAGCTGAGCGAATCATTCCTGAAAAGAAATATTGTATGCCCTAATAATACCAAGAGAAGACCATGGAGTGTTTTGGTGTGGGGGAAAGGTAGAAAAGAGAGAGGTAAAGAACTGTAAGTCACATAATTTCCTCTGATTACATTATTTTCTCTAATATAAACCACAGTCTTTTAAATCGTAGAGGAAACTCTGCCCAAACTATGAGGCTGTTTTACTCTTTTGCCCTTTTGTTTTTACATCCTGTTTGCTGTCGAAGTCTATCCGGGCCTCATAACTGCTGTGGCTCGTGGGGGTGAGGAGCAGGATTAGTCTGGTATTTACTGAGGAGTTGCAAGAAGATGGGAGATGGGACATGTGGCTTTTCATGTTATTCTAGTTTACTCCTAACCCTCATCTAAAGATAGGTAGTGATTGCTCATGCTAGATGGTGCCTCTTAGTTAAACAGCGCTGTTGTGTCTTCCATTACCAAATAGAAATAAAAAAAAAGAAGAGGAGGAAGAAAGAAAACTTTCTGAGAGATAGCGAAGTTGATATTTGCCACCTATTTTAAGTATCTGTTGTGTTTAGAGGATCCCAAACCTAAGTTAACAATTACTCTTTGGTGAAATTTACACAAATCATAATGATTATTAGCCTCTTAGATAATGCTCTTATTTCGGTGACTTCAAATATACTTTAAATGCAATATATTATTCTATATTTTGGATTTGTATATACTATGTTCTACCTGTTTCTTTTGTTTGAAATCTTACTGTTGTTGAATTATACGTTTTGAGGAAATAGAGACAGATGAGGAAATTGAAGTGAGTGGGTTCTAAATGGAAGCAGATCTAAATCTATAAGATTCTGACATGTGGTACAGTGAAGTGCAGCACAGTATTGTACGACACAGGCGAGTTGGGCAGACACTCTTCATGCACTGCCCTTGCTGTGCGAGCTTGAACTCCAAGTTGCCTCGGTTTTTTTCATCTGTAAAATGGATCCATAATGCTTACCTTGCAAGCTTAAGATCAAAGTCTTCATCAAAGACTTAAATAAGAGCGTGTACTTGGCACATAATGCTCAGTGAATAGATTCTTTTCCCCATTATGTTATTATGAAAACATGTTTTAAATGCAAAAAAGTTGAAAAATTTTACAGTAAGCCTGGATACTCACCACTGTATCTACCATTAAAATGACCAGGGTTTTTCCCTGTATTTCCACCCTTTTTTCCTTTTGTGTGTGTATCCGTGTTTTGTTTTGTGTTGTATTGTTTTTGTTTTGTTGACTGGGTTCCCTCACTAAACTGGGAAGTCTTTGAGGTGTCAGGTACTGTGTATTTTCCCAGTGCTCGTGTAGTTCTTAGTCTGTGATCAGCGCTCAGTGAACTATGGTCGAGTCCACGGATGCGTTCAAGTAAACGACCCTTCATGTACTCGCTATCAGTGCTCTCCAACAAATCTGTCTACGGTGATGGAAATGATCTATAATTCTATGTTGTCCAATACGGGAGTCACTAGCCATGTGTGGCTACTGAGCTCTTGAAATGCAGCTAATACATCTGAGAAAGTGAATTTTTAATTTTATTTCATTTTAATTTAATTTTCCATGGTTACATGTGGCTAGTGGCTATTGTATTGGACAATGCAGCTCTATTTACTTCAGCCATTATTTTTTTTTTCAATATTTGTTCATCTCTTTGTTTATTTCCCTCTTTAGCCTTTTCTCTCCTGTTGCTATTAACAAGCTCTAATTATCTCTTTATGTAGCTGGTAAACAGACTGCTGGAGAATGTAAACAGAATACTGTAGGGTGGTGATTTCATTCATTGTTTAACTCCTTTTCCTTCTGGGTGGAACTATTTTTCCTGGGGCCTGGCAAATATTTAGCACTTATTTTGCTAACATTAATCTTAAACCAAGATTTTTACAGAATCCCAGTTGGCTGGACTTAAATTATATTCCTTGTAGCAATCTTATCATGGTGCTGTATCCTGTGTTCTACACCTGCTTGGTTTTCAAATGGAAACCTGCTTGGTTTTCACAGCATATCTTCCAACATTTGCAAGCTTTTAGCTCAACTTGGAACATCTCAGTAAACTTCAAGGGGTGCAGAGAGGAACAGGCCTTACTCTGTGGAAGCCTCAGAATGTCTTCTAGAAAATGTCGCATGCTCTCTTGCATAAGCTCCTTCTCTTACTCATACGTGTGTGCTGTGCTTCATAGCCCAGTCCTTGCACACAGTAGGTGCTCATTAAATATACTGAGTATAGTTCAGTCGTCACTTGAAATTCAGAACATCTCAGGTAGTCTCTGCTTTATTTGCTTGTATATTTTGGAGTCACTCAAAAAACACTCTAAGCAAACTTGAGGGGTCGTCAAGAACTTTGGAGGTTCAAGTGGGCTCTTACGGCAAGGCAAGCCCATATAAATGGGTTTGCTGTAAAACTGTTCTGCAAATATGAGAATGAAATGTTTCTTTGGCTTCTGGAGCTTACTTTGGTGTCATGGGAACACATTTTCTTATGGCACTTACTGTTAACCAGGACATTATTACCACTCCGTTCTACCTTTCTTTTTTTTTTTTTTTTCCCTGTCCATCCTAGAAATGGTGTGAATAAAGGAAAGTAAATAAAAGTAAAGCTAAAACAACAATCAAGAGAAACTTTTGAACCAAAGTTTGCTCCCCACTCCCCATGATTTCAAGTTGTGATTGATTTTTATTAACATGAAACAATCACTATCCTCATAAATAATGTTTATTAAGTGTTTACTGTGTGCCAAGTTCTAAAAACGAACTGTTATCTGATCCTCGCCACAGCCTGAGGAGAAGGGCACTGCTGGTACCCTACCCCTATCTTACAGATGTGGACTCCTAGGCACCAAAGTGTTCCAAAAGCGACCTCAAACCTTCTGAGTAGGAGAAAGTACGTTGGAAGTTCCCGGCTCAACTTCATATAATGCAGGGTTTCTTTTCTTTCCCAACACTATGAATTCCCATTTTCTTGGTGGAGAGAAGGGGCACAAGGAAGGTTGGAATCCTCAGAACCCACAGAATAATAAAAAGGTTTCCAAGTGAAAGCTGGAAACAATACATTTTTAACAAAATGGGCAGTTACTCTAATTGCTGTGCCCCTACTGTTCAATTCCTTTTTATGTCCTAATTCATTAAGTTATGTGCACACACAGGCTTATTATTTACAGATGTATGCACTTTTAACTGGCTCATATGGAACAGATGTTTCACAAAAGGTAACAGAGAACAAGTGATCGAAACCCTCCTTTAGTGGGTATCAAGTGGGTATTATGGCCCATTACCTGTAAGTCTTTTGCTGTTATTTTGAATCGCCATGTCCAGTGTGGGGAGGAGGATTCAGTTTGTCTCCTGGAGAAACAAATAAAAATATAGCAGCCCCCTAAGCAAACATCTGCATCTCAAAATAAAAGAGGGTGTGTGCAGGCGATGGACAGGTGGTGTTCACATGTGGGCTCAGGTGGATGTGTGAATGAGTATTATAAGCAATTTGAGGAGAAGAGACTCATCGCAGTAGCAGAAGTGTGGTTCATTGAGCAGACCATCTTCGGAAACCAGTGCTGTCATACTCACTAGCTGCAGAAAGAAATGCGTACCTCTTTTTCAAAACTAGGTGACGTGGCCTAATAAAAATAAACACGACCCATTCACCACATTGACGCACGTTTGGTGGCATAGATCAGTAGAGAGTTATTTCAATACTTCTTCAGAATATTGGGGAGCAATAGTAATTGCCCCTCAAAGTCCATAGTGAGATTTATGGTTTATGAATTGTCAGGAGTTCCCTAAACAAAGAAAATTGGAGCAAAAAATGGCTGAAATTGTGCCATTTTTGCACATTGAAAGCTGGAAACAGTCACAACTGAAATATAAAATGGGACATGAAATATTAAGTGACATATCAGGTTTATTGCATATATGACCATGAGAGTGCATTTTATTTTGTCTTATGGAGCTCTAAAAAAATCCATGTAATGGATTAAAGGTATTAAAACTCCCATATTCTGCCTGGCTCTAGGCCAGGGACCAAGGCATGATAAATAATCCCAATAGACAGAATATGTAGGAAGGAATTTTAAAATGTATTTATGGCAGACATATTGACCTCCTTAACTAATAAAAATGTATACATGAGGTTAGTTTTGAAGGAAACGTGTAGCCCTTACAACATACTATAGTGTTAGTATCTTTAAAATATTGCAGCCCATGTCTCTGTGACATATGGCTGTCATACTCTGTCTTTACCTGAAAGTGAGGAAAAGCATGAATGTTATAGTAACATGTGCAGCCACTCTAAGACAGTATAGTTTTAATTTCCTTTATCTTAAAGCAGGAGTCAGCAAACTGAGGCCAATCTGGCCTGTAGCCTGTTTTTATAAACAAGCTTTACTGGGATGTGCTGTGTCTGTACATTTCCATCTTGTCTGTGGCCGCTTCCCCCCACAGTGGCAGAGTTGAGTGGCTGTGACATAGACCATAGAGCCCACAAAGCCTACAACAGTTACTATCTGGCCCTTGCAGACCTTGCCTTAAAACATTAAAAAAATTAGTAGGGGCTGTTAGGAATGGAACTGAGTGCTTTGTTTCTCATTTGTCCACATCTAATCTTGTATGTGGATTCAGGAGGCCAATTTGGGATTGAGTTATTTCCTAACTGTGTGACTGTAGCCAAGTCATTTAACTCCTCTAAACTTCAGTTTCCTCGTGTGTATAACAGAATAAGAAAACTGACTGATCGTGATAATAGTCCCTGCTCTTCTTCACACTTCTGTCACGAGGAAGCAAGTGGGATAATGTGAGTGAAAATGCACCTCAAGGCCGGCGTGGTGGCTCACTCCTATAATCCTAGCACTCTGGGAGGTCGAGGCAGGAAGATCGCTCAAGGTCAGGAGTTCGAAACCAGCCTGAGCAAGAGAGAGACCCCAGTCTCCACGAAAAATAGAAAGAAATTAATTGGCCAACTAAAAATATATAGAAAAAAAATATATATAGAAAAAATTAACCAGGCATGGTGGTGCATGCCTGTAGTCCCAGCTACTCGGGAGGCTGAGGCAGAAGGATCGCTTGAGCCCAGGAGTTTGAGGTTGCTGTGAGCTAGGGTGATGCCACGGCACTCTAGCAGGGGCAACAGAGTGAGCCTCTGTCACAAAAAGAAAAAAAAAAAAAAGAAGGAAAATGTACCTCAAGTCATTGCCACCATGTGTGTGCTGTTCGCAGATTCTGCTGAATTGGCTGAAACTATCATTTATTTGACATTGCTTATAAGGAAGTGTATGCAGATTTTATTTTTTTCATTCATTCAGTTTTTTCGACCAACAGTTATTGAACCCTCACTATATATAGAACACTCTTTTCAACCCTGGGTATTTAAGGGCAAGGTAGCCAAAACCTTTGTGTGTGCTACTAGTACAGCCTTAGGCCCCCATCAAATCCTCCCTCTAGCTGGGGCCTTGTTTGCTGTCTGGCATTTTTCAGTTATCTGTTTACATGGCAGGGGTTGGTGTCTTTTAACCTCTGTCCCCTGCCAGGTGCTCAGTAAGTATTTGTCAGCAGCTGGATGTTGGTGACTGACAATCACTGGTTTGTGCTGCCCCTCCCCATGGTCCACCCAAAGGTTTGGCACTTTGAGTTTTGAACAGCGATCGCAGGCTCTCGAGAGATCACCGTGGTAAGGAGGGATTTAAAGAAGCCATTTCCGAGGGTGCCAAGCAGCATGGATTGGGGATTAGCCAGGAAAACCCATGAGAGAGGGCTGTTGCAGCACTTTGGATTAATGCCTTGTGGGCCAGGGATGGAAGGGACGGGGGAGAGAGGAAAAGCTGACATGGCTTGCTTTACTCACATTAGCTTATAGAGAATCTCTTGGGTACATCAAGAGGGAAAATTATTTTGAAGGGGAACATGGAAGTGAAGGTCAGCAAATCAAGACTCGTGTGAGACTAATGCACAGGAGAAAGATGGGAAGGTGAATAGCACTGGGTTTCATCAGCACAAGCATGATACAGTCATGATGATTCTGCTTGTGTAACGCTACAGTGTGGCAGGCATTGCGTCACGTGCGTTTCAATGATGTTAGCGTTAATGCTCTCGATGATCCAGTGACGGTATCACTTTAAACTAGCAGAAATGGAGGCTTGGAGAGGTTACATAACTTGCCCAAAGTCACACAGCTAGTACATAGCAGAGATAGGATTTGAATCCAGGATGGCTGGCTCCAGAGTCCATACCTCCAACCACATGCCTCAGACAATTTGTCTGTAAAGATGGACAAGTTCTGGGAATATCCAACAAATATAAAAATAAAAATCCTTGGAGCTTGCTCACAGTTGGAAGGTTGGTGAAAATTTCTTTGAATTATTTTTTCAAGTTTTCTTTAGCAGTTTTTTAAGAAATAAAACTAAAGCTCTTTCTCATGCCAAGGAATCACTACAATGAAAGAAAAAAAAAGTCAACCAACAATGTATATAGCACTTCTGTAAACTGGTCAATTCTATTAGATACAGAAACTTGAGAATCTTTTCAAATGAAATATCATCAAGCGCATCCTTTTGAACTGATGCGTTATTCTCAGTTCCAGCAGTAATCATGTTTTCCTGTTAGAAGGCACAGTAAGGATGTTCACTGTCTTTCTACTTCTAGTCACCTCTCCCACCCACCCTGGTCACCTTGGGAAGAGAGTAAATCAGCTCCTCATTTGGGGCATTCTGATTCTGCAAGGCAATGGCAGAAAAGCTATCACACAGCTGTAGAATTCTGGATAGTTGGTTTCATTCCTGTGCCAAATAAACTTTGGTTAAGGGAGTGCATGTGGCCTTCAGGTGAGGGAAGGAGAAGCAGCTTAGGGACTGGGCGACACTGAGAGTCCTCCTCCCTCTGCCCCCCAGGACAGCCCTAAAGCTGGCGGCTGCGCAGGCTGCATTTGGCCTGAGTTACTGGTCCTGAGGGGTGTTCAGCCACACGCCCTTGGACCCCCGCCACAGGCCTTTGGAACCTTGGTTTTAGCTGCTGCCATTGTCCCTGCCGAGCGTTGGTTTCTCGGCAGGGAAGATGCGGGAGGGGTCCGTGGGTATGTTTGTGTGTGCCTTCTAATTCCTGTGTTTGCTTCTGGGGGACTTTCCTACTTTATTACTGTGACTGGAAAGAAAAGGGTGCATTATTTCTGTCTCCTTAGCTTCTTTCTTTTTAGTTTTCCAGTTTGACTTTGGTCTATATGCTGGAATAACTGTGTGTGTGTGTGTGTGTCTGTCTGTCTGTCTGTCTGATTTAGACACATTCTGTATACTTGAAAACTTCCCGCCAGGGACAGCTGCTTGTGAAAGAAGTCTTGGGCAGTCCTGAGACAGGATGTCGTTGTCTTCTCTCAATACCAGGGGCAGACCCATTCTCTGGAACCCAAGACCATTCAAGTTCAAACCCATGCTCATCAGTTACTAACCATATGGCCTAACCACTCTGTGCCTCTGGTTTCTTTCCTGTAACAAAGAAATACTGAAACTATAATAGCTACCTCTTAGTGTCACTATGGGGATTGAGTGAATGAATACATTTTCAATGCTTAGAACAATAGAAGGGGCATGACTAGCCCATAGTACATGCTCCATAAATACCAGCTATTACTATTGTTGTAATGTTATTGCTTTGGAGATATTTCTGTCATTTTCTGTGATGACACTGTTAGTCACATAATTAAGAGATGGATTTACCCACCTTCCCCAGATAGTCTAATAATAAAGTGTTCGCTATTATTTTTATATGTTTTGATATTTTTTGCAGTTTTAAAGTGTAAATCGTGCTGTGTGGCAAGCATGATTGGCATCTCCAGTTTTCAGATTAGGAAACTGAGGATCAGGAAGGACAAGTGACTGCTAGTAAGAGGCAGAATTAGGAACTGAGCCTATGCCTCTACCCTCGAGGATTCTGCACTGTCCACTTCTGGAGTAAATTATTTTCTTTGCTGCCCTACTCCTTAGTCCCAGTCTCCCCACCAATTATATCCTTACCCTAGATCAGGGTTTTTCAACCTGAGCACTATTTATAATTTGAGCCAGATAATTCTTTGTTTTTTTCTTTTTTGGGGGATAGGGGCTGTCCTGTGTATTATAAGATATCTTCTAGCATCCCTGGCTTCCAGCTCCTAGATGCCAGTAGCAGCCCCCAATTGTAACAGCCAAAAATGTCTCCAGATACTGCAAAATGTCCCTTGAGGAACAAAACAGGTGCTGGCTGAGAAGCCCTGCCTTAGATTAAGGAAAGTGAAAAGGAAGTGTGTTTGGGTGGTGGAAGGGCAGGAGGTGAAGATGGGAGCTTATAATTATTTATTGAGCACTTACTGTGTGCCTGGCAAATTGCAAATACTGTCTCCCTTTTACCAGCAGGAATTTGGGGATTCTCTGCATTTTCAGGAAGGAAATACTGGGGCTCAGAGAAAACCCTAGGACCATTAAATTAGTAAGTGCCAGAAGAGGGATTCCAATTCAGGTCCACCTGGCGACAAAGCCCATGAACTTCCCATCACCTCCTCCACACAATTTTCTGCAGGCTCGTGGCATTTTCTTTCTTTTTAGGAACCAAGAAAACCCACACAGTGAGGATTCAATTAGCT
>VSMD01139874.1:0-37413 GCA_008750895.1 Mirza zaza | reverse complement strand
CCCATTTAACAGCTAGATAGTATGAACATCAAGTTTACCGAGTTGCCTTAGGTCAGAAATCAAGTCAGTATTTGAGACTTTAAGTGTGCTGAAATGATTTCATTTACTTAAGTCCCTAAGTTTTTCATAAGGCAGTCGGTTGAGAAACATGTGATTATTTGGGAGTTCAAAGGTTGTCACTATTTCTGCTTACTTTTTCTTCCCTCAGAAGTAATGATATAAATAAGCAGTCACACTCATGGAAATTCTCTCCTGTGCTTTCCTTAATTACACAAAAGCTTTTCTCACTGAAAAACAGTTGATCTAACACCTAAGTGGACATATAGGAATAACATTTATCGGGTGTCGGGCAGGTGGGAGGGGGGAGGAGGGGATGGGCATATACAAATATAATGAGTGAGATGTGCAACATTTGGGGGATGGACACACTTGAAGCTCTGACTGGAGGTGGGAGGGGGGCATGGGCAAAACGTAACCTTAACATTTGTACCCTCATAATGTGCTGAAATAAAAGAAAAACAGTTGATCTACTCCATGGAACAAATTTCTGTGACTCCTATATAATCCTCTCCCTTAACTAACTACTTGACCTTTTGAGTCCTTTCCCAGAAATGGTGGATTTTCTGCAAGACGAAGGCGCTGAGATTCTGAAGGCGAAGGGCAGACTTCCTACAAGATTCCCCACCTCCCAATGCATGTAGCCCCTCATGAGATACACCATGGCCTGCCCCCAGACATGGGGCCCCTTCCTTTAAAAGCCCATGATCTCCAGAAATCAGGTAGACAGATCGGAGAAAGCTTCTCTCATTCTCCCTACAAGATGCTTGTCCTATCTTCCTTGGCAATCTCCAATAATTGGATCTTTTTGCAATGAGGAACTGGACCTAGACCGAAACCCCCTTGCAGTTTCAACACACTACTATGTATGTTTGTCTCCTAACATCTTGTTAAACAAAAATTATGCAAGGTTACTCTTTTGAACTGAGCTCCTTCCCTAGACCCCAACAAAGTAGACCAAGCCAAAATCAAGTCACTTATACTAAAGCCACTTAATTAAACTGAAATTTTAAGAAAGCAGATAGATCCCAAAACAGACCAGCTTTTTTCGAAAACAGGAGATTCTAGTCTACCTGAGTCAGCATAATAAGGAAATCCCCTCTGCTTTAATCTTTACCAAAGAAGGAACTTGAAGTAATTTGACCTGTTAACCAATCAACTGTTTTTCTATTGTTGTTTCCCTGGCACACCTTACAAAACCCACTGTTCCGCCGGTTCCCAGTGGGAGCTCTCACTCTAATTTGTAGAATGGGGCTGCCCTGATGCATGAATCACGAATAAAAGCCAATTAGATCCATAACTCAATTTGTTGTCATTTTGTCTTTTGACAATCCAATTGAAATAAGAGTTTAATAATGCAAAAAGAGGCCGAGTGTGGTGGCTCACGCCTGTAATCCTAGCACTCCCGAAGGCAGAGGCGGGCAGATTGCTCGAGGTCAGGAGTTCGAAACCAACCTGAGCAAGAGCAAGACCCCGTCTCTACTATAAATAGAAAGAAATTAATTGGCCAACTAATATATAGAGAAAAAATTAGCCGGGCATGGTGGCGCATGCCTGTAGTCCCAGCTACTCGGGAGGCTGAGGCAGCAGGATGCTTGAGCCCAGGAGTTCGAGGTTGCTGTGAGCTAGGCTGACGCCATGGCACTCACTCAAGCCTGGGCAATAAAGTGAGACTCTGTCTCAAAAAAAAAAAAAATGCAAAAGAAATAAACCTGTAAAAATAGAGAGACCTAGGGATTGCTGGTGGGTAGAGGAGAGATTCCAATAAATTTCGGGGAAATGGAAAGTGGGTTGACAGACAAAGCAGAGTGGAAGCAGCAGCAGCCAGGATTATGCTAAAAGACTGTCTGAGTTCCCAGCTGCCGCATGTGCTATGAGGGTAGGGAGTGAGGAACGTTTGTGCAACAAATGCTCCTGCCATCAAAACCTGTGAAGCCTTCTCTAAAGAAGTTGAGTGTACAAGGAAGGGTATGTTCTCTCAGGTGGGTGATGATGCCTCTCAGGTACAGCCTTCCTAATTTTGGCATTTGCAGAGTGTGGGGTCAGGACACACCACCTCAACATGGGACTGCGGGAGACAGCAATGTGCCACCACAAAACCATACTTCTTTAGCATATTTCAAGCTGGTTATTCTGAGAAACTGCAGAGACAGGAGTAGCTTTGAAAAGCTGTCCTTTTGTGAAAAAAGTTTACACCTGTGAGGAAAATCTACATTAGTAAAATTATCTGTATCAAGAAGAGGGCTGCTCAGGCCAGGTGTGGTGGCTCACACCTGTAATCCTAGCACTCTGGGAGGCCAAGGCAGGCGGATCACTCGAGATCAGGAGTTTGAGACCAGCCTGAGCAAGAACGAGACTCTGTCTCTACTAAAAATAGAAAGAAATTAGCTGGACAACTAAAAATATACAGAAAAATTAGCTGGGCATGGTGGCATGTGCCTGTAGTCCCAGCTACTCAGGAGGCTGAGGCAGGAGGATCGCTTGAGTCCAGAAGTTTGAGATTGCTGTGAGCTAGGCTGATGCCACGGCACTCTAGCCTGGGCAACA
The DNA here is from genome assembly GCA_008750895.1 of Mirza zaza. Taxonomy (NCBI): domain Eukaryota; kingdom Metazoa; phylum Chordata; class Mammalia; order Primates; family Cheirogaleidae; genus Mirza; species Mirza zaza. The sequence goes on along the minus strand of VSMD01139874.1, from coordinate 34,809 downwards.
GAGTGAGACTGTCTCAAAAAAAAAAAATAAAAAGAAGAAGAAGAAGAGGGCTGCTCTGAGACAGCATTTATTACCTGAGAGACTTGTAGCTGCATAACAACACAAGCTTTATTCAACATACATTTCCTCCTCTCACCTGTCCATAAGTTTTCTCCACCACTCCCAGGAAGACCAGGCTCCCATTCCTTTCTGTAGCTCAGGACACTATATAAGCTTCAATCATCTGGCCCTTCTTTGACGTTCACATTTTTGTGGGACTTTGGTGTGTACCATACGGACATGATTAAATATGCTTTTTCTCTTGTTAATCTGTCATACGTCAATTTAATTTGTAGCGTGGGCAAAGATCCCAGAAGGCTGGAGGGAAGCCATTTTTCCCTCCCCTACAAGAGTGTGTCAAGAGTCCCACATCTACTCAATTGTGCCATCAGGTCCCGAGACTCAACGTAGAACAAGGCGAGGAGGGTGTATTTACAAAGTACTCTATCGGATTCCTCTGATGCTCCACTTCAGATCTTTTGGGCTCTACCTGTCTCTTGGACCAGCCCCTGCTGCCATGACCAACTAACTGCCTTTTTGCTGGTGTAACTCAGTAATGTGTAGAGTCAGGCCTTATCAGCTTGCGGGTAGGTGTTAAACCCAGTCATAATTAAAATTTAATTATAGAAACTTAATTAAATAAAATACATAAAAAAGAAGACAATAAATACTCAAAACTCACCCCTTCCTAATTATTACATTTTACTATTATTTATGCTCCTGAGGTTACTTACATCTATTGAATCTATATGATGAAAACACCATATAATGTCCCTCCTTCCAAGTTTGCATTCAGTGTCATGCTGTTGTAGCTTGAAACCATAGAAATGTGAAATTAAATAGTTCAGACTTAAAGATGTTGGAATTTTAAATTATTCTGAGGCTTGAGGGGAATGGGGCTGTGCAGCCCGAGTCAGGTGGCAGGCAGCTGCAATTTGTGTCTTTTTTTTTTTTTTCCTGTAAATAATTAGGAAGACCAAGCAGTGCCAGAGATAAGACCCCCTCACATGATTGCCCTTCCTCCCCCAGTAATAATCTTCCTTGGAACGTAGCAATCTGTCACCAATCGAATTGCTGTAATGTATGTACTGCTCTTGTATGGAAAACACTGTCATCTTGTTAAAATTTCTCTGTTTCTGCTTAAACAAGTGAAATCTTAACTTCTCCACTTTGGAATGCTGACCCCATTCATTTGGAGTTGGTATCTCCAGGGTGGCTTTCCTCAAGCTTTGTGCTCTGATGAACTCCACGCTTCCTAGTGCTTTCTGAGCCTCTTTATTTAGGACTGGGGGAACTAGGAGCTGTCAGATGCTTACCAGCACCTCCCCTCCTACCTTTTTTTTTCTGAGACAGAGTCTCACTTTGTTGCCCTGGCTAGAGTTGTCAGGGCGTTCCACCAAAACCCGCCTGTTTCACTTATCCCACTCCTAAATTGAGCAGCTACTAATACTCACAGCTGATGAGGTGATTGTGGGTCATACTTCTGATTGGTTGACTACCATGTAAATGAAGTCACTTTTGGGACATACTGCTGATTGGCTGACTACTATGTAAATGAGGTGACTTTTGTGAAAACTTGCCATTGGCTAACTGTAACCCCCCAAAAGGTATAAAACTAAAAGAAAACGAAAAAGGGGCGCTCAGAGTTTGGTGGCAGATATGCCTCTCTGAGCCCGCCGGCGAAATAAAGCTGACTCTCCAACTCTCCGTGTGCGGCTTGGGTTTTTCTTCGGCCAAGAGCTGTTCACACCTGCTGGAACCGAGTGAGTGCCGTGGCGTCAGCCTAGCTCACAGCAACCTCAATCTCCTGGGCTCAAGCGATCCTGCTGCCTCAGCCTCCCAAGTAGCTGGGACTACAGGCATGCGCCACCGTGCCTGGCTAATTTTTTCTAGATATATTAGTTGGCCAATTAATTTCTTTCTATTTATAGTAGAGACAGGGTCTCACTCTTGCTCAGGCTGGTTTCAAACTCCTGATCTCGAGCAATCCACCCGCCTCAGCCTCCCAGAGTGCTAGGATTACAGGCTTGAGCCCTGATCCTCTCCTCCTACCTTGAAGCACAACTTTTTTACCTTGTGCCCTGGGGCTCGAGACTGAGTTACAGGACACCAGGCAATCATGCTCAGAGCCCACCACGTGGGGGAACTGATACCCTGCCGAGCTAATTGTTGACAAATAAGAGCTAAGAGCTGGTGGATTCATTCTTGCCTCTTCCTCTCCCCAGACGGACTGTCTCAGAGCGAAGTCCTGTTGAATTGAGCTGTCACTGTCCTCAGTAGCAGCCAGCTCCATCATATCTCCTAGTATCAGCTCTCCCTCCTGTCCCTTGTTCTCTTGTTCCTCTGCTCTGGGGTTAACTGCCTAATAACAATAGCACATTGCCCCTGGCTTTGCCTTCCAGGGAAATCGGGGTAAGACAGGTCCTATATGGGAAGTGAGTGTGAGGTGTTGGGAAGACCAAGGATGGTACTGGAGCCCCAGGCCAGCAGCAGCAGGGCTGTCACAACCCCTGGATGGAAGGACAAGGACAAGGAGCAGTCAGCAAAAGCTGGCTGGGGAGAAAGTCATTTCACAAAGATCCAAGATCTTCTGTTGATCTCCCATAGACAGGGAGGAAGCCAGGGAAGTAGGAAAGTGGGTGCCCAGTCCACACTCTGCTCCCTCCCTCTTGTCCTTCCCAGGGTACCTCACTGGCTGAACATTCGGGAGCCAGAGGACAGAGGCAGGTGGGGTAGGAAAAGGGTGGATGGAAGGACAAACGGAAAATGTTCACCACATTATCCTCAAGCAAAATCTATCGATTAACATCCCCAGTTGCCTGGCACACTCCTCACTCAGGAGAAAGGCCAGTTAGGATATTACCCAACAGTAAGCAGAGAGAAATCAGCCATGGGAATGAGAAAGGCCAAAGTGAACTAAGAAAAAACTGTTTCCGAAGAAACAAAGGTAAATTAGAGAATAGAAAGGAAATTAGAAACAAACTTATTATATCTGTACAAGAATAGATGTTATGAATAAAAGTGACCAGCCAGAAAAAGAGTTCTTAGAAATTAAAAAAAATGATTATGGAAATTAAAAATTCAGTGGATGGCATGGAAGATAAAGTGGAAAAAGACTTCCAGATCCTAAGGCAAAACCTCAGAAAATATGAGATCATTAATGAGTCATATAAGTTTAATTCAAAATATTAGTCCAGAATGAGAGACCAAAATTTAAAAAAAAATTGCAAGAAGAACATACTGAAAAAGAACATACATATTTATTCTTTCATAAATATATTAGTATATGAAATATATATATGAAAATGCTCCAGGGTTGAAGATCTAAGTCTCCAAAAGGGCTAGACTTTGTTTCCCTTTATCCACCAGTCGTTGGACATGAGCTGACTTCAGGGAGTGGGTGTAACGCTGAGTGAAGTGGCTCCCTTCAGCCAAGGGCAATCCCTGGAGGGGACTTAGCTGTCAGCCATCAGCAACCAATACTCCTGGTGGCAGGGAAGGAGAGCCCAGGTCCCGAAAGGGGATCTGTTGGTGTGCCCCAGCATCCACAGCAGTGCACCCTTGTGTGCCACCAGAATCCAGTTGTTCACCCTCTGGGAACAGCCCATCCAAGATTCTGGCTGGGCCTTTCCCTGGGGAAACATAGAACAGGAGGGATAGCAACATGAACTATAATCCCCAGCCTAGCTCATCTGGTAGAGTGATCGGTCTTCATCCCCAAGGAGTCTGAACCCTGGGCACAGCTGTGACACGGCTGCCGCATTGGTTCACTTTCCATCAAAATTGGGCAGAGTGTGGGTCACCAAGAGATGCTCCAGGAAATCACATGGGTGCCAAGCACATTATTCCCTGGGTTCCTCCTTATGAACATGGATAACTTGTCTGCTAGCATGATGGCTCCTTTCCTTACCTGCTGGTCTCTTGGCAAGAGGAAACCAAAGTGACAAAGCAGCAACGATAGCTTAAATTTAGTGGGACTGTTATGGTTTCTCTTGGAAGAAGAGCTTCCCCTCTAGGAACTGGGATCTCTAGACTAGCGCTGCCCAGTAGAATTTCTGTGGCAGTGGAAATGTTCTATAACTACTCCGTTCAATGCAGTAGCCACTAACCACATGTGGCCATTGAGGACTTGAAATCTGGCTAGTGTGATGTAGAAAGTGAGTTTTCGATTTTATTTATTTTAGCTAATTTACATTTAAGTAGCTACATTTGAATAGTGACTATCGTGTTGGTCAAGGCATCTCTATATCATCAGAGCCTAAAGTCGCAGGTGGTTAGAAGTGATAGTAAGTAGGGCCATGCTTACATCCATGCCTTGGTTCTACCAATAGGGACACAGCACCAGGCTTTGATTCAAGGCACACACTATGTCCTAGAGAATGGCACCCCATACTGGAAGGGCATTGTCGCCAAGCTGGAGCCTCAGCTATGGCTTTGAAAGGCTCTTGTGTCACATTATCAGCTTTTTGAGGGTGCAGATAGGACTACTAGACCCCATGGCCAAGCGTCCTTCCTCTGCTGCAAAGTGGATTGCTTGGTGTGAAGTCATGTAAAGCAGTGTTCCATGTTGCTGGATCAAATATCATAAGATGGAAAGCGGTGCTTTTCCAAGGCAGGAAAGCAAATTTGCACCCAGAATATGTGTTGCTTCCAGTCAAGATGAATTCCTCCCCCTTCCAGAGTGAAGGAGTCCAATGCAATCAACTTGCCATCACATCTCAGGGGTCAGTTTGAGGGATGGTGCCAGATTAAGGGCCCAGCTTTGGTTTCTGCGGCTGGCAAATCAGATATGGGGCTGTGGCAGTCGTTCAGCCTTGGTGATTTGGAGCCTTTGCTGTTTGGCCCATGCATACCTTCCACCCCTGCCACATGCCCTTTCTGTCTGGGAGCCCATTGTGCTAGCACTGGGATGTCAAGGACAGAGGCTGGAACTGATCTCAACCAACTGAGCCACTCTATCTACTGGGCTGTTTTATACCTTTTTTGTGTTGTTGTTTGCTCTCTAGTGGATATTAACATGTGTGCAAAGATCTTCATACTTGGTGCTGACTCCCATAGAGCCATCCACACGTCTCTTCTCCAGATCTCCTTGTTCCCAATCTTTCTCCGTGCAGGCCCTAACCAACTGGTTGAATCATCCACTACTATCATCCATGAGTTGATGTACAGTCTGACCTCAGAATACTCCTCTTCCCACGGTGCCTGCAGTTCTGCCCATTGGGACAATGCCCCTCAAGCCTGACTCTCATGGCCACCCAGAATGGAGCTGTCGTACATGTGCAGCCAGTTTTCATCGTGCAGCCACATTTCAAGCACACCCATCCACGAACCAGGCTTAGCTTTTCCCTTCCTCTGTCAGCTGGTCCGAAGGGAACTTCCCATGGCCTGGGGGAGGGGTGCTGGTGTGACGGTGATGGTGACAAGGAGTGTGGGCTGTAGCTCTATTGTCAAATCATCCCTCTATTGTCAAATGCATGTAGCTAACCCAGCATTTCCCTCACTGGGTTGTGTTGTGACTTGACCTTAGTTCTTGTTCTGGAGGCCACGCAGGGAGGCAGGATGTGTGTGTTGTCTGGCAAGACAGAGGCTCAGCTGATCCCGCAGGGAGCTCTGGAGCTAGGATGGCCCTTCAGCATAATCCTGATTTGAGGCAAGAGGACCAGGCCTTTTACCTCCATGTGGTCCAGACATTAAATGCAAGCTGCCTGCGGAGAGCGGTAGCAACCTTGGGCAGGCTAGCTGCCCTCAGTTGAGTTCAATTCCCAAAGAAGTTTTCAGCTGTGAGCTGTGAGCAATGACTCTTGCAGCAGCTGGGGGAATGAGTACCTTTCAGTACTCATTCCGCATCAGTATATCAGTGAGGTAATACTAATATTACTATCTGGATAGATTGAAACAACCCGCTTTATAAGTAAAGGTTAAATTAAGCCTTCTAGCGGTAGCATTTTGGGTTGTATTGTATAACTGCCCTCTTCCCTGAGTCCCTTATTTTCTCCCTCAAAGGAGAAAAAATAAGAGCAAGAAAAAGGACAGAGCTGGTAAAGAGGGAGTTTCACTCTGATGTATGTAGAGAAACGTATGACCCGTGCAAGATGGTGGGGCTCCCTGTGGATTGCCACAAAGTGCTCTGAGCACTGAGCAATGCTCCAAAGTCTGACCGAGAGACAGTGACCATCATTTATAAACAACTTATATTTGTTAATTATGAAAATGTTCCAGGGCTTGTTTTCTGCCAAGACGTGGAGGCACAGGGCCGGGGAATGCATTCTGAAATGGAAAATTGGGAAAGGTCCAGTTAGTGGGGAGAAGCCGAGGGAAGTGAGACTGCAACGTTGGTTTATTCAGTTTGACTTTGGTCAACGCTTTGCAGACTTGGCCAGCTCTTCTCTAGTGCCCTCTGCTGGAGGACACCTAGAACTGTTTATTAAAGATGGGTAATGAGTAGTTCTTGGAGTTTTTGGTCTTTTCTAGTGGGGAATTTGGGATACTCTCTCCAGAGAGGAGCAGCTGGGGCCTGTCAGGAGACATTCTAGAAGGCAGAGAGGAGGACTCTGCCTCAGTTTGGTCTCAGAGCCTCCCCGGTGGATAAGAACCCGAGTCTGGCATCATCCCAGCCTGACACTGTGAGCAGTGAGGAAGGCAGGTGTGCAGCTCTTCCTCGGGGGTGATTAGCTGTCTCAGGTGACAAATTAGTCACCTAGTATGGAAGTGCCACTCCCGACACCACATGGGGCTTCTGTCTCTCTATTCCCATCTTGCTTTAAGGGTGGTAAAGAGATTCTTGAAATTGAAGGAGCTAAGTGTGTTATATCAAACCCAGCATTTATTTTTAGATCTGTCTTCCTAAGTGACAAACAAGTGCTCTTCTACGGGATCCTCACTTGATATTATGCACATGGGACTTCTTGCTTCAAATAAAATAACTCCATATTCAAATATGACTCTCTCTGGCAGTATTTATTCCCTTGCCTGTCTCCCTCAGGAGGTGGAGACATCTAGTTGGAGCTCAGTATTTGATTATTCAATGGATGAATGGATGGACAGAAAAACAGATGACACATTCATATATTTTTTTTCTTTGCTCATTGTAACTTTTAAAAACATTTTATTTAAGTCTACTGCATGCCCAGAAATGTGAACGAATCATAATTGTAAAGCTTGATGAAGTTTCTCAAATTAAGCTCACCTCTGTGAACAGCATCTAGGTCCAGAAAAAGAACATTCCCAGATGGCCCCCACTAGGCCCTCCTCCCAGCCCCTGTGACCACGATCCTGACTCTGACAGCATGGATTCCTTGGCTCACTTTTGTCCTTTGTACAGATAGAATTACACGGTGTGTTCTCTTTTGTGTCTGGCTCTACCCACATTTCTGTGTGCATTTATAGATTATTATTATTATTATAGTCATGTTTTATACCAACAGACCATAATTTAGTCTGGGTTCTCCCAGAACAGACCCTGATCAAGGAACCAAGTGTAAGTTTTTTTTTTTTTTCTTTTGAGACAGTCTCACTCTGTTGCCCGAGCTAGAGTGCTGTGGCGTCAACCTAGCTCACAGCAACCTCAAACTACTGGGCTCAAGCAATCTTTCTGTCTCAGCCTCCCGGGAACCTGCAGCTCATCCCAGCGATGCCTCTGGGAGGTGGTGTGGACATGCCTCTGAGGTTGCAGGTGTCACCGTCCTTCAAGTGGAGGTTCTCTCAGGTTCTTGGGGGCAAAGAATTTCAGGATGCACCGAGTAAGCCAAAGCAAGCAGCTTTTGTGTTGACAGAACTCGAGAATATGCTCTCAAGAGAGTGCACGGGCCGGCTTGACAAGAGCAGCTGCACTGGGAAGGTGTGGATTTGGTGTTTTGAAGCCTTTCGAATGGAGAGGAGGAGTATTCAAGGGCAAGGGGCTGGGTTTTACTAAGAATTTGGGTAGTAATTTCTGGAATTGGGTTCCCTCCCATTTTCATACTTTATATGGTTGCTTTGGAACTATCATGGCAATTTCAAAGGTGGAGAAATTTTAAAGTCACAATGCAAATGATAATATAATTAGCTAAAGTTCATGTAAAGGTGGCAGAGACAGCTGACAACCTGGGCGAAGCTGATTCTTGCCTACAGTTATCAGCCCCTCTAGTTAGCTCCTGCTTGGGGGTTGTTTACTTTAACACCTGCACCCACTCTGCAAGCCCCCGCATCTGGTCTCAGCCCCATCCCTTTGTCTCCTACTCTAGCACAGGGGTCCAGTGTTTATATCCAAGTAACCCTCGGTCATTAGCTGTGGGGCAAGGGGCAGGCGGTGTCAATTTCCCAGCACGCCCCGCCCACTGCAGGGACAGGTAAAGGAGCTCCGGTGCCCAAGATAGCTCTTGGAGGAAGAAGAGCAGCGAAGGCAGCTGGAAGGCGGCAGGCAAGAGGTTGCAGGGAAGGTATCTGGGCAGGCAGGGTCGGAATCTGCAGCAGACCCCAAGGAGCAGGGTTCTTCTTTTACACCCCAATACTCAGTAAGGAAGATTCTGGGCCAGGTACAGTTCCTGTGAGAACATTTGCTGTGTTCGTCCATCCTGCATCCTTTCATTCTTTCCCCACCTTTCCTACGCAGAGCTATGCTTCGCTCTGATGCAGGACGCCATAGTAGACCTGTCAAACCCAGCCAGGGTTGGGTTCAGGACCTAAGCTAGGCCAGTCCAAACCCGCCCTTTGGGAGCAGAAAAGGATGGGACTGACTTATTCTGATGGCGGTACCTTGACTGATTGTCCATTAGTTCTTGCTGTCTGGATTCCTGGGGCTGCCCTGCTTCCCGTCACTTGCTAGTTAACGTTTTCCTTAGATTCTATGAACTACCCCAGATTTCTCTCATTGACTGTGTAAATCCAAGCAGCAGATGCCAAGATGGAATCAGATTTCTAAAAGACTTACTGGAGAAACTGGTGAGGTGCCAGAGGGGTTTGGCAAACCCTTCAGCCTACACGCAAGTCTGATTCCCATGGAGGAAAGAGGGAAGGAGGGAAGGAAAGAAGAAAGAAAGATTGAATAGAAAAAGTCTTTGCACTGCAGGTCTCAAAGAGCTTCAGCAAGTCTAATGGGGAGTCCTTAAGCCAAAATTACCTGGGTCTCAAAGACTTGCCTTAATATCTCTGTTGCACTTAGTCATTCTCTGGGACATGTAGTCTTAGGGCGTAAAGTCTGCTGCAGCACTTGGAGCCTTTGTCAATTAAGTTCTTGCAGCAGGACACCTGAGATGCACATGTCACAGCTGTCACATTACCTAAGTTAACAAGACAATAACCAAACCACACTAGCTGATACAGTACCTTTTACGTCTATGGCTCTCTGTTTCTCATAACACACACACACACACACACACACATATATATATATATATTTAATGCAAATTGCATTTCTCTTTGATTTACTTGGATGATTAATAGTATAGCATCTACTTATCACATTCTGCTTGTCACATTGAACGAATTAAACCATTAGAGATTCATTTTGTAATCTAAAACTCTAGCCACAGGTTCTGTTTTTAAGATGCAATTACTCCTTGTTAATATTAAGCCATTTCATTGTTTACACTTTGGTGAAACCAGCGTTATCAAGTTGGCTCAATCTCACTTTCCTGCTGTGGGAACTTGGCTAAGTCTGGGAGCCTCTCCGAGCTATAGTTTTCTTCTCTGTAGATGAGACACGCTCACAGGGCCATAGTGAGAATTAAGATAGTGCGTGTAAAGTCCTTGGCCCACAATCAGTGCAGAACACCAAGTCCTTTCTTTTCTCTCCTCTTTCCTTTGCGTCTCCTCATTCTGTAGCCTCCTTCTCAGCCACCAGCCTTGCTTTCCTCCTGGCGCTGAGATTTATTAAAGAATGGGGATTGGATAGGGGACAAGAGAAAGGGGAATGGGAAGAGGAGTTCTGGTAGCTGGAACTCTGTCCTAGTCACGAAGGGTTTACTGAGGCTGAGGGCCTGCTAGGAAAACCATTTGACACATTAACTCATCATGAACAAATGCTGGCTACTGTAGTTGGGTAAGCCGGGTTTTGCAGAGAAGAACTTGAAGCTGAGTGGTGCCCCGGAGAGCAATAGTCCAGTGGAGGAGAGTGGCAGGAGCCCTGGGAAATGCCCTGCACGTGGGCACTCCATATGCAGTGATTGAGGAGGTGAGAGAGGGGTGCAGAAAACTGAGGCAGAGGACCCCGAAAGTGGAATGCTGAGTCACAACATGGCTTGGGGCCTGGGGTGGCATTTGTCCCACCTGGGGACACAGGTTCCATATTAAGTGTCAGCTCCTCCTCACCTTCTCCCAGTGCCTGCTCCACCGGACCTCCACCTTCTGTTTTGCACTCGTCATTCTTTGCAGTTAATGGAATTTGGCGTAATGAGTCCACCTGTGAGTCTCTGAGAAAAATTCAATTGCCCCCCCAGAACAATCAGCAGAGACCCTTTGTTCTTCAAAAGTTGTCACCAGGGAGTCCTTTTAAGAACCTTTGAGCTATTGAAACTGTTGGATTTGTAAGAATTTTGCTTATAGAGAAAAATTTCAGGGAGCTTTTGTTGCACACAGGGAGGTCTACTAGTGAATTTGTGGGAAAAGTAGAGGCGATATTTCATCACTGATTTGTTTTTCTACAAGGGAGGGGGGCAGTTTTACCTGGAGCCGGCTGTCCTCTTCTGTTTATTCCCTCTTGTGGCTAGTGACAAGAGGATTTGGATTGGGAGCCCAAGAGGCAAGAAGAGGAGGAAGGTCGTAGGACACACGGCCGGGCCAGCAGGCCACCTCCTGTGGCTGTGACTGCCCCAGCCCTGGAAGATGGTCCTCAAAACCTGGGAGGAGCTCTCTGTGCACACTCAGCAGGTTGGAAATGCCAGAGAATGACGGCACTGCTCTCTGCCTTGCTGGCAGTCTCATTCTGGGAAGGGTGTCCCACGTTGCTTTCCAGGGGATGGTGCCCCAGGTCCCTGGTGATGTGGTTTAATAACTGTGCCTTCCACTGACCAAGTCCCCACCCTCCATGTTCTCTACACCCCCAAATAAACCATTTGCACTCAAATCCTTGTATCCAGGGGACCCAAACTAAGACACACACTGACATAGTCGTGGGGAACCGTGCGAAGATTCTGTTCTGGGTCTGACACCCTCAGATGTGACGGGTGTGGGGAGCAGTGTGGGACAGTGGGGAGCACAGGCAATGCGGGGGGACCGACTGTCATCCCAGCCTTCCTGCTCTTTGGCTGGGTGGCCCCGGCTATAGCCTTAAACCTGCTGGGAGCTCCACTCATGGAGGATAGAGAAATAATGAGGAGAAAGGTCCCACGGGCACCCGCTGAACGTCTCTGCCTCTGTCCATTGCCATGTCCAACCGCAATGGGAAGGGAGAGGATCAGAGAGAGACCTGGGGCAGGCAGTCAGGGAGGCGTGGAAACCACTGAAGGGGTTGAAAGATGCCATGGACAACGGAGTGAAGGGGCCAGCGTGGGGAGGGGAGACGAGTGAGCAGACACTGCCTGCCCAGTGAGGAGTCTGTGTGGGGCACAGGGCAGGGGGTGGCAGCCAGGGAGAGCAACAGATAGAATCCAAGATGCCCTGAAGTGGTAAAATCAACAGAAGTTGGCAATGAATTGGACCTGGGCAGGAGATTTCTGTATTAAGAGGACTTTTCATTTCTGAGTTATGGTGGATAAAGATCATTAGAAGAACTCAGGCTTGGAGAAGATGATCATGAGTTCTGTTTTGGTCATTTTGAGCTTGAGGGACTTTTATTTATTTTTTTATTTTTTTGAGACAGTCTCGCTTTGTTGCCCAGGCTAGAGGGAGTGCCTTGGTGTCAGCCTAGCTCACAGCAACCTCAGACTCCTGGGCTCAAGCAATCCTCCTGCCTCAGCCTCCCGAGTAGCTGGGACTACAGGCATGCGCCACCATGCCCGGCTCATTTTTTCTATATATATTAGTTGGTCAATTAATTTCTTTCTATTTTTAGTAGAGACGGGGTCTCGCTCTTGCTCAGGCTGGTTTCGAACTCCTGAGCTCGAGCAATCCGCCCGCCTCGGCCTCCCAGAGTGCTAGGATTACAGGCGTGAGCCACCGCGCCCAGCCTGAGGGACCTTTAAAAAGTCCCAGAGGAGACACAAATGCACAGCTGTTTCTGTGAGTGTGATGTGCCGAGGAGGAGCTGCGGTAGAGACGTAAGTTTTGCACTGGTTGCTACGAGGATGATGACTTGAGCTGAAGCTGGGGCTGAGGGTCCCCTAGTGGGCATCTGGACCGGCAGCAGCGTCACCTGGACACTTGTTTGAGATGCAGTCTCTGGCCCCTCCCAGACCGACTGAATCAGAAACTCCAGGGATGAGGCTGGCAGACTACGTTTTAAGATGCCCTCCTGGACATTCACACATGCAGGAATGTTTGAAAATCACTGACCTTGGGCTGTGGATTTCAAACTTTGCTTTACCTTAGAATCACCTGGGGAGCTTTTAAAATGCCAATGCCCATCCCATCCCATTACACCAAAATCTCTGGGTAGGGTGACCAACTCATCCTGCTTAGTCCAGGACTGGTCTGGGACCTTCCCAGTTTAGCACTGAAAGGCCCAAGTCCTAGGACACCCCTCAGAATTGATCGTACACTCTGGATCCAGCCATCAGAAGCTGTGCAGCCAGGTTCGAGAACCAGTGGTACTGGACTGTTAGTTCATCCTGGCTAAAGGTAAGAATCACCTAAAGAGCTTTAAAAAGTATTGATCTCTCATCCCTTCCTGACATATTCTGACTTGCCTGGGGTGGGGTGGGGCCCAGGTATAAATAGATCATAAAATCGCCCCTAGGTGATTCTAATTATAAACAAGGTTAGAAATGTAGGTCTAGGGAGAGGAGATCAAATAGGAAGGAAAGGGTCCACCAGATTATGGGCAGGGAGGGAAAAACGAGCCTTCAAAACAAGGGTGGGGAGGTGGCTGGAGAAGCAGGAGGAAATCTGGGGCATGTGGGCCCTCAGCAGCTGAGGGGAGATGCTGCTGGTAAGTCTAGAATGATGAGGCTTGCAAAATGTGCACTGGATTGAGCCACGTGTAGTACCAAGAGCCAGGTGGGGAAGGGAAGAGGGATGTGTCGGTCTCTGGAGGAGTAATTGTGTTATCAAAAGTTCAGCACTTGTCCTGGAGGCCACATCAGAAGGATGAGGACAAGTGCTTTGAAGAGAAGGAAAGAGGAGTTTATTAATTTGCCATCAAATGAGGAAAAGGCAGACTCATCTCTTAAAGTACCAATTTTCCTAACTATAAGCAGAAATACCGAGCTTTTAAAGGGAGAGTTTTCAGCTTCAGGCTTTTGCTGTATCACTATACTTGATGATTCTGATCTGTCTGGGAAAACAATCTTATGACCTCCATCCTGGACATTTCCATTGAGCCATCTCCTGTGGTGTGAAGAACAAAGGACACTCCCCTACCCCTCCTTAGGCAGGGATGCAGATTTAAATTCTCAAAACAAGTGTGGGAGGTTTTAAAGAGACAGTTTGTAAAACATTTTTACCCTTTTTCAAGCCATTCCTTCTATTACAATTGTATATCCACCTGTGTTGTTCTGCTTTTTTTTTTTTTTTTTTTTTTTGAGACAGAGTCTCACTTTATTGCCCAGGCTAGAGTGAGTGCCGTGGCGTCAGCCTAGCTCACAGCAACCTCAAACTCCTGGGCTCAAGCAATCCTGCAGCCTCCCAAGTAGCTGGGACTACAGGCATGTGCCATCATGCCCGGCTAATTTTTTCTATATATATTAGTTGGCCAATTAATTTCTTTCTATTTATAGTAGAGATGGGGTCTCGCTCTTGCTCAGGCTGGTCTCCAACTCCTGAGCTCAAATGATCCGCCCACCTCGGCCTCCCAGAGAGCTAGGATTACAGGCGTGAGCCACCGCGCCCGGCCCACTGCTTTTCTTTCTTTTCACTCTTTTCTTTCTCTTTTGATAGCCATGCATTTTTTTTTTTTACCTTCAGGGGAAGAAAAAAGTTTTTAAAAACAGCCTTCTTGGCCGGGTACCGTGGCTCACACCTGTAATCCTAGCACTCTGGGAGGCCAAGGCGGGAAGATCGCTCAAGGTCAGGAGTTTGAAACCAACCTGAGCAAGAGCAAGACCCTGTCTCTACTAAAAATATAAAGAAATTAATTGGCCAACTAAAAATATATAGAAAAAATTAACTGGGCATGGTGGCACATGCCTGTAGTCCCAGCTACTTGGGAGGCTGAGGCAGAAGGATTGCTTGAGCCCAGGAGTCTGAGGTTGCTGTGAGCTAGGCTGACGCCACGGCACTATAGCCCGGGCAATAGAGTGAGACTCTGTCTCAAAAAAAAATATATAGCCTTCTTGATAAGCTCTGGACATTTAAAAGGTGGTGAAGCTACTTAGCCTACTTTATTCCCTCTACTTGAGGGCAGAGTAATAATTCCAACAGATTGGTACCCATGATTGGTCCAAAGTCACACACTGCTCAGAGTCGGAGCCAGGAACAAGATCTAGCATCGTGGAGCCACACAGCGTCTCCTGCACCCAGCACCCTGCTGCCCATAGTAGCCCTGAGGTCTGGACCATAGGGGGTGGCCACTGCTGATGTCATGCCTATGGTGGCTCGTTGATCATCTTAGCATCAGTGGGGAAGACTCGAGTTCCATTAGCAATCATCACTGGTGCACAGAATTAGGAGCAGCTGGTGAAGAACCAGTTGGCCCTCTTAAAATCTGATTTCTGATTACTTGAGAGTCTGTTGACTCAGTCAAACCCTGCCCTCAGTTTGTTTTACACATGCTATTTATTTATAAGGGTATACTTGAAGCTATCCGTTCATTGAAAATATTTCCTGTGTTTTTTTCTTTTTCTTAGAAAAGCAAATACAAGGCCTCCAGGTTGCCCCATTTGTCTCAGAATAAACCAGTACGCTGGTTAGGGGTTTTACCTAAATGCATGCAACTGTACAACAGCCCCAGAGGCTTCACATGTGGTTTTCTTCTCCTTTTCTCTCCTCTTCCTTTTCCTCATCTTTTACAAAGGGGTGATGACAAAAGTGTACAATGAAGGCTAGAAGGGGAGGACAAGAATGATTAACCTTTGAAGGGCTTTGCAAACTATGTATGTATGTAGCAGCTAAATGACCCCCCTACTCCTGCAAGTCTCTGAAATGGCTTTTCAAACACATGTTGACAGTTTCCTGACTACCTGTATTAACTGATGTCCCTGAAGTAGCCCATGCTAATGATAAATCGCTGCTTCTCATGAACCTGTTGTCTGTCATCTAGAGATATTTCTGTATTAAATATGTATTTGCATATATAAAAACCCCATAACAGCCCATTAATTACCATGGAGCTCTTGAAGAACGATGAGCGGAGGCTTCATCAATGTCGCTGTTAACCCCGTCCACAAACAAACACGCACCCATCAGATTTACCTGTTAAACTTAAACTATAATTACTGGGCAATCAGACAACTGATGACTGTAGGTGCTAATTATCCAAATGAGACTTGGGATGTTCAGAGTTACCTAATTATTTTTAGCTTCTTGACTGTTATTTGGCTTCACGTTCACAATCAACATGAGTAACTTTTGTCTGATGAATTGGTCTATCAAGTGCTTTCCTTAATCTTATTGGAAATAGTCCATGCATGAAGTAATACTTCAAATACGTGGATTCTAGAATATAATATAAACTATCTACTGGGTCTCCTGGCAGGAAATAGCAAATGCTTAATTTAGAGATGGCCTGGCCAGCAGATGGCAGTGTGGACCACAAAATAAAAATCTCCCCTTTGCAGTCATCAGGCTTTTGGTGTAAGACACTCCAGGTTTACTTACTCCTCCTGAAGAGCTTTTGAATGAAAAGGCTTTCAGCTGACCATGCAGGAGGACTTCTGAGAAGGGGCTCAAGGGAGTCGTGTTGTTTGCAAGGCTCTCTGGTCTAGCAACGGCTGCCTAGCTGAGCACCTCGGCCATCCTGCATTGCACAGAGGGCGAGAGACCTCAAGTCCCCTAAATTTGGACTTAGATGGCTCATCAGGGCAGAACCAGATCATTCCATTTTCCAGTTCTCTTGCTTTCTTCCTGCCAACCTTGCTGTTTTTTGCTTCGACTCAAAGACTTATGAAAACTTTATTGAAACCCAACTGAGAAAAAAATCTTCAATGTAAGGGCAGTAGTTAACATTATTGCTTTTAAAAATGTTCATTTTTAAATCCTGGTTCCCAAATGGTTTAAATGAAAATAAGATCATATTATATATATATATTTAAATCATCTTTGACTCCCTGTCATTGGCAAAACAGCTGACTTAGATGTAAGTAAAAGACTATTGAGTCCTTTGAGGAAATGTCTTAAAAGAATCGCATTTTAACGATTTTGGTAATAGAGACATAAACAAAAAATAATGGAAACAAGAGTGAAATGATAAGTTGGGCATATCATCCTGACTATCCATATAAAATATTGTCTCTGAGCTTCCACTCACGTCATGCAACTGAGAATAATATATAAAAATACAATGCATAAATGCTTTCTTCTCTTCTTCCTTCCTTGGTTGCATTATCTGTTTCTTTCTCTTATTAACCTACAGAAAAAAAAGTGGCATTTAACTCAAGGGGCTATGAATGTTACAGTTTTCAATATTGTTGATAAACTTCTTGTTTCATTCAGAATCTTGAGTACTATGACGGAGCTTGCACTTTTATGGAATGTTTTCACCCCTTGATTAGTCAGGTTCTCCAAAGAAACAGAACCAACTGGATATTTATATATACATACTCATATATGTGTATATATATATATATATATATATATTTAAATTTATTTTTATTTTAAGGAACAGGATTAAAAGCTGCAGGGTAGGCTGGCAGGCTTGAGACCCAGGGAAGAACCCAGGGCTGTGTGCTGGTAGAATCCTTCCTGCTTTGAGGTCAGTCTTTTTCTATTAAGGCCTTCAACTGATTGGATGAGGCCCACCCACATTATGGAGAGTATTTGCTTTACTCATAGTACCCTGATTTAAAAGTTAACCTCATTGAAAAATACCTTCACAGAAACATCTGGAATAACGTTTGATCAAATATCTGAGTACCGTTACTGAGCCAAGTTGACACATAAAATTAACCATCACAACCCCTAATTTTTTCTTCCTTTAAAGGATTTCCTGAATGCACAGGATAGAGCTTGGGTTGGGTAGGTACCTTCTATATTCTCTTACTTTCAGGTGGGAAACTTTGAGAGCACAGGGCACTGGGATGGGAGGCAGGGGCCTGTTGCTGGTCCTGTCTGCTATAGACACTTGTGTGGCATCAGGGTGTACAATGTCCCTCCAGCCCATGGTTTCCTCCTGCAGTAGAGCAAAATCCCCAGAGAGCTGGACATTCTCCTTCACAGGGCCATGACCCACTGAATGTCACAATAATGGCACGCAGGAATGTCACAGGACGATTAATGGGGCCAGAATGTTCTAACTCAACTCTCAGAGGACTTGAGGGGATGGGAGACATGGCTTCTAGGGATTGAGGTTGAGTCCATTTTAAGGAGCAAAGTCCTGGGTCTGAATCGGAACTTGGGATATGTTCTATTCTATCTTGTAAAGGAAAAAATGTTGCTATGGGTTGAGGCACTGGTAAATTGCTTGCAAAAACGGTTGCAATTATTTCTTTCCCTGCATCCATGGCCTTTTCAGTGTGACTTTTCTGCTTCTCCCATCGAAAGGTGGAGTCTATTTCTCCCCCCCTTGAATCTGACCGATCTCGTGACTTGCTTGGGTCAATACAATGTGGCAAAAGCAATGGGTGCCAGTTCTAAGCCTAGCTCTCAAGCCTCCTCTGTCTCTCTTGAAACCCTACCCAACCACCACGTGAATAAGCCTGGCATGGCCTGCTGGAGGAAAAGAGACATATGACCCAGGTACCCCTATTGCTCTGGTCACCAGCCAGTTAAACTTCAGATGCAGAGCCTCCCAGCTGATGGGCAACTTGAATAAGTGAGTCCCACTGAAACCCTGGGAACTATCCAGTTGACCAACCAATTGCCAACCTAGAGAATAGTAAGCTAAATAAATGGTTACTGGTTTAAGCCACCAAGTTAGGTGTAATTTGTTAAGCAGCAGGAGCATAAAGAGGCTGACCTACAGTTCTAGAGAGAGATTTCTTTGCCTTGATAGACAGTCCACTCCATACCACTGGCTATAGCTAAACTTTAATTGGCACGATGACATTCATATGCAAATGAGACACATGAAGATATTTTCCTTTCCTTTAACAGCATCTTTAAGTTTCTGGGAGCTCTCAAAGGGTATGCAACATAAGGCCACAGTTCAGTTTTTGTGGTCTAGCGATCTTTAAATCATGGCGTCCTCTTGGGAAACACACCCTTTCTTAGAAATTTCAAGTAGACAATTCCTTGTTAACCTCCCTTGTCAGAAGCCCTGTTTCAAGTTTCTTAAATGAATCTATTTCTCAACTCACCCCCAGTCTAAAGCATTCAGTCCTGCCTTAGGTCCTGGACCAAACCCTACCTTAATAATAATCCATCCTAATAACCTAGGTTCTGTCTTAAGTCAACCCCCTCCCCCTTTCAGACCTTGGCCCCAAAGCCCCTTCAATGCCAGTTAGACTCAGGAACAAGAGTTCCTGAGTGATAAATTCAGGGCACCTGTGTTGTCCCCAACACAGGTCTCCTGACTCGTTGTCGATCCAGCCATTAGACTAGGCCTACACTCCAGCTTCACATCCAAGTCCTTCCAGGCTCGGAGTCCAGTTCTGCCCGCTTCCTGTCTGCCTGGACTCCTGACCATGAACTCCACCCTCTAGCCGGCATCCATCCTCACCTCCCTGATTCTTCAGTGATTAATCTCCAGGACATTAAATCACTTCACTCCACCGAGGTCCGTGACATACAAGGTGGAAAACGGCTCATTCAAGTCACTCCATAAGGCTCTCAAAGCTCAGGACACTTTATTTCCTCTTGGTAAATAACAAGTGGATGCTGGTTTTGCACATTGTCCTGAATGAACTATGCCAACAGGATAACACACCACTTTCCAGTATTTCCATCAGAACAGTTTTATGCTACACAGAGCACTTTTCACATGAAATGATTTGAGTTTTGCAATAGTCTTGAAGGGTACCTAGGACAGTTATCAACATTCCCGGTTACACGTGGGGAAACTGAGGATTGAGATCACATAACTTGTAAATGAGAGATCTGGAAGCTGAACTTGGCTCTCCAAACCCTATCTTTCTTGGAGTGAGAGAGAAGAATGCAAACTGTTGGCAGAAAGTCCACAGTCCCAAACACTCATTTTTCCCCCTTCGAACCCATCTGCAGGGACAGTCTGGCGTGAGGTGCTGCATTAGAGCGCTGCCGTCTTGGAATCAAACAAGGCTTAAAAGAACTTATTACTGTTGATGAAACTGAGATACAACAGATGAAAAAGATACGCGATGTCTGATGCTGTTAAAGATATGAGAAAAGACAAAAAAGAGTCCTTCTGTTTGGGGACCTTATGCTGTAGCTGGGGAGGGAAAATATGCTCCTTAGAAACAGCCATGCAAGTAGCTAGGGAGTATTCAGGTCTACACCCCAATCAGGGCTTGGTATCACAGGGAAAGGGAGGCAAGGGTGGACTTGTCTGGGATGTTTCCTGGTAGAGCTGGGGCTTCAGAAGGCTTTGAAGACATGTGTATTGCAGCTTATGTTTCATGTCAAATTCTGCTCATTAAAGAAACGATCTGGCACACGTAATGGGTTTGGTGTGCACCATCTGGGGGATGGACACGCTTGAAGCTCTGACTTGGGTGGGGCAAAGTCAATATATGTAACCTAAACATTTGTACCCCTGTAATATGCTGAAATAAAAAAAAATTTAAAAAAAAAGAAATGATTTGGAAGACAACCAAAGCTCATTTCAACGTTATGATGGACAACAATATGCCCTTCCCTCTGCCATTTTCTGGACTTTACTTTCATGTGCTTTATCTTTTTTTTTTTTTTTTTTGAGACAGAGTCTCGCTTTGTTACCCAGGCTAGAGTGAGTGCCGTGGCATCAGCCAATCTCATAGCAACCTCAAACTCCTGGGCTCAAGCGATCCTCCTGCCTCAGCCTCCCGAGTAGCTGGGACTATAGGCATGCACCACCATGCCCGGCTAATTTTTTCTATATATATTGGCCAATTAATTTCTTTCTATTTATAGTAGAGACAGGGTCTCGCTCTTGCTCAGGCTAGTTTCGAACTCCTGACCTCGAGCAATCCGCCCACCTGGGCCTCCCAGAGTGCTAGGATTGCAGGCGTGAGCCACCACGCCCGGCCTTAGGTGCTTTATCTTAATTGAGCATTTGTTGTGTATTTAAGTTCCTGTTTAGACATAGTGTTTCTTAAGCTTTCTCTCACTCTCCCCGCAGCCACCAGAAGAAACCATCATCCATAAACGTTTGGGCCTATTATTAGCTATGGTGGATGAGTTCTGGGGTGGGTGGCCATTCCGGGGACTGGGCAGGTGGGGAGATTTTGCTTAGGAACAGGGCGGTGGATTCTGCACAGACACCCAGGCGTGGCGATCATGCACTTGCCATTTGGCCTGTTTGCCTGTGAGCACCATCAGGCAGGACGAGGGAATCTAGCTGGTATCCCTTTTTTTTGTTGTTTAAATACCCTTCAAACAATTTTCAGAGCTTTTGTCTCTAACCATCTAGAAATACTGTAGCATTTCATCCCAGAATGTACATTTTTAGTTTTTTTAAAAATGCAAATTACCTTGACAGTTTGTGCCCTGCTCCTCCCCGAGGTGACAATCTTTGACATGTGACAGTCAACAGATAAACTCAATGACCTCCCCGGCATGGAGAGGAAGGAATGGCGTGGGTGGAAAAGCCCCCATCCTCACTTAGTGGTTGTCCCTCTCCTTCCTTCCTTTCCCCTCCTCCTGCCTGCAGTTTTCCCTCTCTCCTCCGAATTGCTGCTGTCTATATGTCAGCTGGCTGCAGTCACCTGGCCTCTTCCTTCTCCCCAAATAAGCCACTTCCTTTCTGGGGCAGGTGTCCCAATCCTGTGTGTGCTTAGTAGGGACCTGAACTTAACATTGTCATGGTAAAGGACAAAGTGTGGCTCTGAAGGGATTATGTAGAACCTTCGTGTAATTAGCTTCAGAAAATAGCTCAGATTTACGGAAACAGATCAACAACCTAAATCTTCTAGTAGAAGTTATTGACAGCATTTCGTATTTTGTATATACCCAGTCACCTCTTGGCATGTGTGGGGGACTAGTTCCAGGACTGCCCAGGAGTACCCAAAGCCCAGCATTCTCAAGTCTCACAGTTGGCCCTGTGGAACCCAGGTATATGACAAGTCAGCTCTTTATATAGGCAGGTTGCACAGCCCTCAGATACTGTATTTCAACCTAGTACCCTCAAAGTTCAAAGTCGTGTTGTTCAAGCGTCAACTGTATATGCATATACCTTCTCCAACTAAAAGTTTATTTTTAGTGGCTAGTTTCTATTTTGTGTTACGATATCGCTTTAGTATTATTACTTCTTTGAACATTATTAGATTGATTTAAAATATTTTCTTAATTTGTTTAATTAAAAAGTTAGAGTTCTTTGTATATTATTAGGAATGCCTTGTGTGCCTTTTATAACATCCCGTTTTTTGTGGGAAGCCAATTGGCTTCGTTATAGTTGCAAGTTGAGAGAAGGAATGCAAATTTGAAACAGGAGATTTAGGGGCACCTTTTATGATCCATTTCTTGGCAGGTGGTGCCACTTGGTTGAAATCACGCATCAGTGTGATTACACGTAGCCGAGCACGTTGTTAGAATGGATTATCTTGTTGTTTTATATCTAAGAATTTTATCTCCTGACATAGACAGATGCAGGAATGGGGGCCAGGGTAGCCTTGGAGATGGGACCTGGTGGTCCAGGTATTGAAGAGCAGGAATTGACCCAAGATGGCCAATGACAGGAAGCCCATATGGCTGTTTAAATATGGTGCTAGGCAACTGGTGGTCACTCAGGCAACCGGTGGGGCTGGGGCTGTCCAGCAGGAGCTGACGGCGGGTCCAGATGACAGGACTGACGTGCACACGGAGGCAGGCCATGGAGACAGGCACTATTCAGAAGCCCGGGCAGGTGGTTGGCCTCGGGGACGTCTGTCAGCTGCAGGGACAGGACACCTGGCCTGGGGAAGAGCTAGAGTGAGACAGTGTTCCAGGCCTGGGGGCTGGAGCCCCTGGACATTGTCAAGAAGGAGGCAGGCACAGGGGAGAGAGTTTGGGGTGCAATAAGTAGGTGAACTAGGGCTCCAGGTGCAGCAGGATTCAGAGAGCAAGTATGGAACCTCAGGCAGCTTAAGGGTTGAAGAACTGTGGAGCTGTCAAGTGTTTTTAGAACTTCTGGAGTTCCCATCCCAAAAAAGCCTACTGAGTGGTCCTATATATGAAGCAGCAGACCACGGGAGTAGGGAACCAGACCTGGCATTTTCAAGAGGAGAGTCCCAGGTTAGACAGTATTGGATTTGAAAGCATGGAAGGTTTTTTCTTGAGGGGAATTATTATTATTCCACAGTCTCTGTGTGTGCTTAGAGTGTGTGTGAAAGTGAGAGTGTGTGTAACAGTATGTGAGTGTGCGCAGGGTTCCGAGCGTGTGCAGCAGTGTGAGTGTGAACAGGGCCCTGAGTGTGCATGAGTGTGTGCATGGGCGTGAGTGTGTACAGGATTGTGAGTGTGTGCGAGAATGAGTGTGTAGAGCTTGTGTGTGCACGGGCACGAGTGTGTGGGAATGTGAGTGTGTGTAGAGGTGTGTTCAGGGTTCTGAGTGTGTGGGGGGTGTGAGTGTGTGCAGGGTTCTGAGTGTGTGGGGGTGTGAATGTGTGCAGGAGTGTGAGTGTGTGCAGGGGTGTGAGTTTGTACAGGGTTCTGAGTGTGTGCAGGGCTGTGGGTGTGTGCAGGAGTGTGAGTGTGTGCAGGATTCTGAGTGTGTGCAGGGTGTGAGTGTGAGCAAGGCTATGAGTATGCAGGAGTGTGTTCAGGAGTGTGAATATGTGCAGGGCTGTGATTGTGTGCAGGGTTCTGAGTGTGTGCCGAAGCATGCTCATGAGTGTGTGCAGGAGTGTGAGTGTGTGTGTGTGGCTTTGACTGTGTGCAGGGCTCTGAGTGTGTGCAGCAGTGTGAGTGTGAACAGGGCTATGAGTGTGCATGAGTGTGTGCATGGGCGTGTGCACAGGATTGTAAGTGTGTGCAAGAGTGAGTGTGTAAGGCTTGTGTGTTCATGGGTACAAGTGTGTGGGAATGTGAGTGTGTGTAGATGTGTGTGCAGGGTTCTGAGTGTGTGCGGGGGTGTGAATGCGTGCAGGAGTGTGAGTGTGTGCAGGAGTGTGAGTGTGCAGGGTTCTGGTGTGTACAGGGGTGTGTGTGCAGGAGTGTGAGTGTGCAGGGTTCTGAGCGTGCGCGGGAGTGTGCGCGTGCACGAACGCATACACATGTGAAGAAACAGCTGGGCTCCCCCCTTGGCTGGCTAGGAGATGGAGGGCTGCCACAGGAGCAATACCCTCACGTGTGACGTCCCACGCTGGGCTGTTCATGGAGACAGGGATTGCAGTCCCACTTTCGTTTTCTCAGAGGACGCCTGGCCGTCAATCCCCACCTGTCAGCTGGGCAAACTGAGAGCTGAGCTTTGACACAATACCGCCCCTCACCCGAGCCCCAGAGAGGGAAACCAGGAAGGGTTTCACACTGTTTTGGCCCTGCTGGCGCCTCTGCCTGGGTTTTTGTGACACTAGGAGAGTGAGGGTCCCCATTCTTCAGAAGACATGGTCTGGGCTGGGGAGGGTCATGGGCCACCATCACAGGGATCACACTGGGAGGTGAGCCAGAACTTTAAGTGACCTCAGACTCAAGATGGTTTCTTCTGTGGCCGTGCCAGGGGTGAACACTGCAGAGGAGACCAAGGACACTCACTTCTGTCTGTTCGGATTTCTCCTGCTGGGGCCCACGCAGCAGGGGGGAAACAGCCTTCCACGGTCCGGGTGACTTGGAAATAAATAGCTGGGCTGGATGTGGAAGTCAGCGGGTCTCTCCCAATGAATGGAGCCCTCAGTGTCTCTGTTGCAGAACTGTTCTCCTTTTGTCTCTCTCTCTTTAGCTCTCTGTTATATAAACATCTGGAGGCCGAGTATCATTTTAGCCAGAGTAAATAGCTTAAAGGAAGAATGCATCTTATATTCCTCCACAAAGAGGCAAAATGGTGTGTGGGCCGCAGCAGCATAGGAACTGGAAAATCTCTGTGTGGAGTGGATTTGAAGGAGAGTAGCTCTTCGTCTATGAATCGCTTTTCTCTTCCATTTCCAAACATCTGTGAAGCAATGAAATAATATGTGTGAAGACTCAAGATTCCCTTCCGGATCACTCTGAGTATATTTGTTTTACATCAGTGGCCATAAAGAAGCAGGTTAAAGCAGCTAATGGGAATGAAATTGCTTCCATATAATTTTTCAAACCCTATCTTCTGCCCAGTGTATGAAGCAGCCTGCCAACCTGCTAGCTGCTTGTTTCCATGTTCAGAATACCTGCTGTTGTGGTGACATGTTTGTGTACTTTCAGGGGTTAGGGTTTTTGGCAAAAAACAAAAACAAACACACAAAACACTCAAGATTGTTATCTGATCAACATTCTGTTCTCGAGACAAACTATGGATTCGATTATTTTAAACACCCTTTGGTTTTCTACAGCCTTACCACTCAAAATGTGGTCCACAGACCAGTGGCATGCACACAACATCACCCATGACCTTGTTAGAAATGCAGAAGCCGGGGCTCCCCACCTGCATTCCCGCACACCCTGAATTCAAATCTGCATTGTAACAAGACCCCTGGGGGGTTCCAATGCACATTAAAGTTTGAGAAGCCTAAAGAAGTCTAAAGATTTTGTCCTGATGGGTGGGTTTCACTGTCACAGATTGACCTTGGTTAGCACTCATGGCTAGCCTGATAAAGTCTTGACTTTATTCTTGTTCTGCTGGTCCATCTCTTTATTCATAACCATTTTTATATTTAATTCAATCCTTTTGCAGTTTCATATCTTGGGTGAAAATAGTAGGAAAAAATGATGCTTTATTAACATATCCTGACTTTGACCATGATCGATTGACAAGTATTCATCGAGCATCTATTGTGCACCAGGTGCTGTTCGAGGTGCTGGGGACAGAGCAGTGACCAAGGTACAGTCCTGCTTTCATGGAACTTTAGTGCCAGAAGATGGAGACAGTCAAACATGCAAGCAAACAAGATTTAATAAGGCCTCAGATAATTCTGAGAAGAAAACAACATAAAGCTTTTGGTATCCTGTTGGATTCAAGAAATCAGAAATAAGACAAAACAAACTATTACTATATGGGGAGAGTCGCCATTGGTGTCCATGGAGACCTTCCACCGCTGCCCATAGAACCCCCTGTCAGATGGGTTCAGAGCAACTGGGCCCAGGGGCAAGAGATGAACTAAGAGATCTCTGGGTTTTCATCTTGTCTTGAGAGTTTAAAATGAACAGAAATCCTGGTTGAGATTTCTGTTGCAGGAAGACCCAGGGAGAATGTGAGAGACAGGGAGAGAACAAAAGCTCGTTTCTTTGGGTTTGATCTAAATGTCCACCACCCTTTAGACAGGGGGTCCCCGCAGAGATGAGCCACCACAAGAATGGCTTGTGCAGCAATGCCGGCCCTTCCAAGTGGGTTCTTCTCACTCCAGGCTGGGGTGGCTCCCTCCTGCTGTGCATCCAGAACATTTCAGGACTAAAATGGTAGACTAATCACCTTGATAGAGGAAGGGTGGGTGTGGGTTTAAGCACTGTGTT
Source organism: Mirza zaza (assembly GCA_008750895.1). NCBI lineage: Eukaryota > Metazoa > Chordata > Mammalia > Primates > Cheirogaleidae > Mirza > Mirza zaza. Next base: position 8,934 of record VSMD01139874.1, on the reverse strand, counting down.
TAAAACAGGGTTCTGTAGAATCCCAGCTGACTGTCCTCTGGCTTCCTGGAAATCAGTGTTGACAGCAGCAGGAATGGGAACTAAGTCAATGAAGACTGTTATTGTTATATACACAGAGATTCTTTTCTGGGCCATTTAGAGGAAGCCAATGGAACTACATTAGAAATATCTGTTATGAATTATCATTTCTGGTTCTTTTTTTTTTTTTTAAGCCAAAGGCTTTAATAAAAGAGAAATACAAGCCAAATTATTTGTTTGAAATGAAGCAGGGTGATGTACATAAGAGCCATTCTGAATAAGAACTTTCTAAAATAAGGGCAATAATTCTTACATGAAAGTGGTCAGATCTTACCCCCGACCCCAAACTTCCTGTTGGTTCTGACCATGAAAATCTACAACTCTTCCTCCTTGCGAACATGGAAAACTATTCGTTCTTATACTTGGCCTTTGTCACTTAGCTTCGTGGATTGGGAAAAAGTAAGCGAAATGTGTCTTTTCAGTTTCCCAGTAAGGTCATTTTGGTTCAGTGCATACGGGCATTCATGGATTCAGATGTTCACCTGCCTTTGTTTGGATGGCATTACCATCTAGCGTGTTCTTTTGTTTGCTCTTGGGATGAAAGGAAGATACTCAAACCAGAAGGTCACCTGCTGACTATTCTTCCTCTTAGCAACCAATTAAGAAAATGAGTGTCTCCTGAGCAAGAAGCTATGCCAGGGGAATGGGGGTGGAGGTGGCGAAATATGACTTCTTAGGTGGGCGTCACCAACCTTGAAGTTGACTCCTCTCTAAGAAGAGAGGCAGGTACACAGACCCTCAGAGGGCAGCCGAAGAGTCTAGGGGGAAGCCAAAGAAATTATTCTGTGCTGGGACATCAGGGGGTTGCTTGGAGGAATGGGTAATTCAGGCGAACTGTAAAGAACCTTCTGGTCAGGCAGCATCTGGAAAAGCTCAACCGTAACTGCTCACAGCAACAACGTGGTGTCTACCATCAGGGGGAGGTAGGCCTGGCAGAGGGAAAGACTTGGAAATAGGAAGCAATCAGATTAGTTTGGAACATAGGAATTAGAAAGACAGACATGGCCAGTCTGCAGAGGGTCTTGAGTGACTGCAAAGGGATTGGAGTTTATTGAGTGGACAATGAGGAGCTGTTGAAAGTGCTTGAGTGGGGCTGACTGATCATGGAGGAACTATGCTAAATCAATGTGGTGGTTTTGTGCAGACAGGTTGCAAGGAGGAAGGACTGAATTCAGAAATATCCATTAGGTTGTATATTTAATGGATTGGGCTTGAAATCTACCTCCTCCTTTGCACTCGCAGGAGGTGCAGTGGGGGGGGGGGATGGACAACTCTCTTGGGAATCTGAATGAGTTTAATGTGAAGTAATGGTGTACACTGGGCTCTTACAAAGTTACCTCGGGCTTAAATGACTTATCACTGCTGCCACAGTATATTTGAGATGAACCCAAAGATCCCACCAAAGTTGATATGGCATTTAAATGACAAAAGATCTCTAAGAAAATACATTTAAGAGACATTGCAATCTTCCAGAAACATCCATTTATAAACACGGTTAAGATGCATTTAAATCATGTTTTGAAGTTGTGAGCATTTTTACGCTTCTAGTGTTAAATTAGCTAAGTGCAATCAGATGAGACAGAATCTCAGTAACTCAAAGCAGGTCTTTGTGGTAAGATCCCATGGGTCAACATCCGCTAAAACCCTTAAGTTCACGGAGTCTTTCTTGTTCATTCTTTGAACTGCTGTAGTCTTCTTCCTATGTTCTATTACCGGAAAGATACATGTCACTTCGTAATTTGATATTCCTGCTCTTAAAACCTTAGCAAATGATAGTGAGGAGAGAAAACATATTTATTTTGAGCTGTGTCCCTGAGCAGGGACCTTTCTGGAACTCTGGTCCTCCCAACATTTCTCGACACCTGAGCAGGAGGTATATCAGCTCTGCTCACCGGCAAGTTCTCCCAGGGAAAGCATTGTGCCGTCACCTTCTGGCCCCACTTGGAGATGTCTGTGCTTGATTATTTTGCTGCCAATGGAGCAATGTGAGTAGGAAAGCTGGCTACTGTCACCAACACTCCTGCCAAGGGAGCTCTTTCCTGTCAGTCCTAAAAAGACTCTTTCTTGGCACTGCCTCCCACTGCTGCTGAAGTGACCCATGCCACCACCTGAGCTATTCATATATTGATTCATTTATTCATTTATTGATTCATTAAATAGTTAGAATCCTTGATAACCTCTCATCTTCCAGGCTCTGCACTAGGCACCACAGATACTGTGACTGGCTCCCACTCTGTCTTTACGGAGCTTAAAAGTCAATGTCAGATGCATGTACAAATTACACAGTGCAAACAGGGGAGGCTGCTCAGACTTGAGAAAGACTGGAAGGATAGATAAGAGGCCTCCCTGGCCCTGTAAGCTATGTTGAGGATTTTAGTCTTTATTCTACAAGCAACGGAAAACCTTTGAAAAATTTTAATCCAAAGGGTGAGATGGACCAGTTTGGGATTTTGAAGAACGGTCTGACTCGGAGTGGAGGGGCAGATTGTAAGGACGAATGGAAATGGACAGCACTGAAGAGGCCATGAGTAGGGTGCAGGGCAGACAGTGCCAGTGTAGACTGGGGTCTGGCCAGGCAGAGGTGCAGGACACCACCACACCCTGGCCTGGGTGTCAGGCCCTTCCTGCAGTGGCCAAAGGCCAGAGCCATATTTGTTCTGCACCAGTCCCAGGAGGTTCTGTCTTTTTTTTTTCTATTGCGACAGTCTGAGGTAGAGTCCCAAAGGAGTGTTGACTTACACTACCTATGCCTTGTTCTATTGTGTGCCTGGGATGTTGCCACCACCCTCCGATTGTGTGCAGCAATGTTGGAGTCCAGAGAGGAACACACCCGGGGCTTCAGCTGGCTGCCTCCATGGGGAGGTTAATGCCTGGGGAGCTGGCTGGTTACCAGAACGTGCCCGTCGTGGAGAATAAGCTACGTTCTGGAGGCACAAGAGAATTTCAGATTTACCATTTGGTAACATTTCCATTATGTGCCAGCAGACAGTTAAACAGATCCATTTCAATACACTGTAAGTGGGCTGGGTGGCCCAGACTTTCTGCCTAGAAGCAGTCAGCCACCTGGCTGGAAGTGGCAGCCATGCAGGTGAGGGCCTCGAAACTGCACGTGTATAACACCCTATACAATGTCAGCTGCCCGCATTTTTAAAAATGGAGGACCCCATGGAAATGGGACAACTGGATTGAATCTCTCTCACACACCCCTTCCCCATGCTCACCCATGCTGCTCCCTCCATCACCTACAATAAATGTTAAAACTGCGCTGTGAACAGGTGCTTTAAAAGCATAGGGAACTAACTTCCTGGGAAGGTCATTAGAAAGGCAGAAAATTTCTAAAATTATGTATTCTTGCCCATGTGGGTGAGGGTCCAAGCTCTGGAAAGCTTAGATAGTAGAAGACATCTCAGTCATCTTCATTCTTTCCTACGAATTTCTGCCAAGTACCTGTTTCCTCTCTGAGCTATTATTAGTTCTTCAACCGCTGTTGTCATCCACTGCGCCCGCAGGGGGCGCTCAAGCACAACGGCCTTGCGGAACGATCGGCGCCGCACGCAGCCTGCCATTGGCCACAATTCCTTCCGCCTCTGCAAGGTACAAATGGAGGAGGGAGGGAATGACTGCGACGTTAGGCTGTTCGTGGACTTAAAGAGGCGTGCAGAATCCTAGAAAAGCAATATGAGTTCTTTTTACTGTTGCAATTGAAGGCAATTATACAGCATCTCTTAATTGTATTACATACCATCTCTTAATTGAAATCAACCAAAGCTTTCTTAATTATTATTTTAAAGATTGCTTAGAGCCATTTTTAAATAACAAAACAAAAGTTATTATGGCTCTCAGCAGGCTCAAATAGCACACATTTGGGAGAGATGATAAAATAATTGGAAATACCGGATTCTTTCTGAAAGCTTGGAAACACAGTGAAAGGGATGAAGGCAGAAATGGCACTTAAGCAAAGAACACATTCGAGTAAACAGTTTCTGTACACACTCCATTTCCATTGGCATCTGAGATGGATCTTAATTCAAGAGGTTTAACCTGCTTCAGGGAAAATGAATAAAAAAGAATGTAGCACAATGCTTGAAGATCTTCACATTTATAGACCGGTGAACCCTCTCACCCACACACTGTAATTTGGGTGGCTTTCCTTCAAAACTATTAAGGCATCTTCATTGGAGCTGGGGTAATTCTCAGCCACACTAATGGCGTGCTCGATGTTACTGTAAGTGAGATAAATGATAGCAAACTTGTCTGAGCAGATGCATCTAATAGCAGAGGCGTAGAAGTATAATATGGCAAGAACAGAGATGTTCGAATGTGGAAAACAAGAGCCCAGAGAATCGCTATGAGACTGTTAGTGTGCGGTCACTAAGCGAATAATGCATGCGTGTGTCTGACCACTGTGTCCACATCTCCATCTCTCGTGCAGCCAACTGCTGTAAAAGGTCAGAGTCACAGTGAGCGAAAGGGAAGCCCTCTTGGGTTTCAAGTCTCCACTTCCAGAAAACCCCAAGAAATTTCTAGTGGAGGGATAAAGAGAGAGTCCTTGACTTATAGAGCACTCACTGGGATCAGGAGATTGAGTCTCTAATATCCACCCCCATTCAAGAGAAATGACACATTTATCCATTGCAGGCTCAATTCTTTTACACCAAAGAAAATCTAAAACAAATAGATGTGGCTTATAGCATTGCCTGTCTAATTAGTTTGTCTTCCTTCCACCCTACCCCCAAATGTGGTTGATGTTATGTGCCTCCTTTTATCCACACTTGAGAGAAAGCTCTGGAAAACTTAGCTTACCGTCCCTAGAGAGAGTTCTTGAAGAGGAGGGAAAAGATGGAGTTGGCATAGTTCGGACAAATATTTTTTTGTCTTTGGCATAGAGAGAAAAGGAGAAAAAAGAAGCATTGTAAAAATTCATCTTTTGGCTTCTAGTTCTAAAAATTTTAAGATTGTGACTGTAAGTGACCCGATAGAAATGAGGCTTAGTAAGGCACTATTTTATGTCGGGAGCTGCTTGCCTGGTTTTGCTCTGAACTCTGAATCCTGACTGTGATGCCTGGGCACAGTTCATTTAACCCTGGTGGCCACACACAGCACCTTTTTGCAAGGTTTATGAATTTGGAGCCTTTATGAAGACAACAAAAGGACTTGTAAATGATTGGACCCACTCCCAGAGAGTTAGAGCTGTCTGTATTTTGCCATATGAAAACTCAACTGGAAATATAACCCACTAAAAGATTTTTTAAACCACTTTATTGCAGTATGATTGACATGTAGAAAGCTGTATACAATTAATGTATATAACTTGGTGAGTTTGGGGATATACCAGTGAAACTATCACCACTATCAAAGCCGTAGACATATCCATCATCTCCCAAAGTTTCTCCTCACCCCCTTTATTATTATGTGTGTGTGTGTTGTAAGAAATACTTAACCTAATATCTAGAAGATTTGGTATAGACTATTAGTTCCTCCTCACAGAGGAATTGGTGAAATTATAGAGGTGGCATAGCTTATAATTCCTGCTCTTGATGTCCTCCAAGGCCTGTGCTGTTTTTGTTCCATCTTGCCAATGCTCTTGATCCATATGTACAGTGGCTTCCTGTTCCACTTGAAACCATGGACATGACTACCCAATATGGCAGCTTGCTTTCTTGTACCTTCTAACCTGGTTGGCTTTGCAGCATTTCATACCACACCTCAATGGAGGGATGGGCATTTCAAATTTCTTAGAGGGGAAATAACTTCTTCCTGATAAAAGTTTAAACCTAAAATGTTTTTTTTTCCCTGAAACTATAACATTTCCTATCTAACAACATTAAAATGCCTTCTGCTCAGCCCCCTCCTGGACCAGCTCTGTGGATGGGATGAAGGGGGAAGGTGTTCTGTTGATGATTTCATGGCCAATATTGTATAAGCCGGGACTCTCAAAAGTTGGCCTGAGTACTAATGTCTGGTTACTCTAGCACTGGGGAGATTATCAAATATAAAGATTTGGGTGATCCACCTATCCACATTCTGATTTATCAGATCTCAGAGGGCTCCTGGAAATTTCATTTAAGGAGCTCACAGGTGATTCTGAACATCAGGCAGTTGAGGAAACCACAGGTGAATGCTATGCCCATGTCTCCTAGAAAGGTAAGCTGGTGGCCTGCACAGCTAATGGAAATCTTTCCACCTGGAGAGTAGAGACCACAAATGTAGCTTCTGAAAATTTTTTTTTTTTTTTTTAGAGACTAGATCTCACTCTGTCGCCCAGGCTAGAGTGCAGTAGCGAGATCACAGCTCACTGCAGCCTCGAACTCCTGGGCTCAAGCGATCCTCCTGCCTCAGCCTCCCAAAGGGCTAGGATTACACGCATGAGTCTGAGCCACAACACCTGGCCTGCAAAAAAAAAAAAGGCCTTTAATTGTGAGACCCAAGAGTCTCTCTCTGTGCTGTTTACCCACTTTTCTGCTGAAATTGTGTTTTTATTGGGGTGACTGTCTTTAAAGTATGGAAGTGTGGGAAAAAGAAAAGAAATGTGTGTGGAAGCAGAGAGAGGGCAGGAAAGAAGCAGTCTGTCCTACCTACAGCTGGTAGAAGCCAACCCAAGCTTTACCCCTGCAAACTGACTCCACCTGGGGCTTTGCAGTCATGGACTGTGTTGTCCAAGTCGCTAGCTCTTAGTGTCCCGTGGCTGTTGAAATTTATTAATCACAGCGAAAGAAAACTACAAATGCACTTGCTCAGTCCCACTAGTCACATTTCAAGTGCTCAGAGCCATAGGCTGCTAGTGGCTCATGGCACTCGACAGCTCAGAGAAAGGACATCTCCACCCTGGTAGAAAGCTCCACTGGACAGTGCCGGTCTAGAAGAAACCGCTGGTATCTTCTATACTGGACACATGCAGCCATCTGACCATCACTAAGGTGAATGTTTTTCTCTGATGTTGCTGGAGCTTATCAGATAGAGTGTCAGGATAGACTCACTCACTGGCTTAAGCTGAATTCAGTAGACCTCATAAAAGGACAAAAATATTCAGAGAAGAAAATGTTATTGGAATACCTCAGTGCTGGCCTGAGCTTTTCTGAGATTGCTCAGTTTTTAACTTCATGACTGTGAAATTCTAGATCAGAGAAATGTGTGGACTCCTTAAATCTTTATTTTTGTTCTTTTTCCTGCAGATTGGTAGTAGATCTCAGGTATTGGGTATTTGCCATGACTTCTCGAAGGGACTTTAAAAGATGCCATCTCTCCAGGAAAGAAGGCCGGCCAAATGCTCACCTTCTTCCTAGCATCTTCTGATGACAGGGAAGAAGATGGCCTGAGATTGGCTTTCACGATGAGGGTGTCTTTATATAGGGAGACTGTTAGAATGTTAGGGTAGGAGAAAAGGAAAAAGGAAATCCAGATGAGGTTGCTTCAGGGCGTGCTATTTTAAACCTCTATCAAAAAACGCCTGGTCACGAAGGCGAGTTTTGCTTGATTTCCTGAAGGTGGGGATGTTGGAGCTTGGATGGGCTTGGTGGCTCGGGCGTGGGAGAGGCCTAGCCTTGCTAAGTTCAATTGCCAAGGAAAGACAGCAGTACCCTGTGTTGCTGGCTGGTAGCACTTAAAAAAAAAAAAAAAACTCATTCAAATTCTTAGAAAGAAAAAAACTGGATTCCAGACTGACTACATAGACATTGCTCTGAAGGGAAGAAATTATTTGGCAAAAATGCATTTTATAAACTCTTTGCACCTCCTGAAATGTTGCATTAGGTAATCATGAGTGATTTCTGGCTGACAATTTCCTTTGGCACCTGCTGACCCTGCCTAGCTCTCCCAACCTGCCTCATGGACTCTAGTTTAGCCTGCCAATTAATCAACACCCATTTACGGAATGCCTGTGTATGCAAAATAGAACCAGAGTGTTCCTTCGTATATAATTTCTGCCTTCCTGAATTCTGATTTTTACTAGCGCTGAGAAAAGCTACTCTCTGCTTCCTCCTTTTCTCCGTTGTATGTTCTGGCTCCTAATTCAAGATCATGGTGTCTAGTGTTTAAGTCTTTGTTAAATGAATGGATGAACAAGAAAATTACACTTAAAGTAGAATGTCGTAGGTTAAAGTCTGTAAAGTTTAGTTGGAGTGTGGCAGTCAAAAAGTTATGGAGTTTCAGTGTTCTTCCTAATAAAGCCTTATATTGGGATAGCACTCTTTTCTCTGAAAAAGCTCTTTCACACCAATGATTTCACGCGATACGCTGTTAAATCTTAGATAATGTTATTAGGCTTGATGTGCCTTTGTTTTTCACCCATGGCAAAGAAAAGATACCCAATGGAAATGCCGTTATCTTTTCATCAAGATGTTGTAGGAGTTATTATTGAGTAATTCCCTAGAATGTCTTTACAAGTCAATCTGAACATAAAAGGGAGCACCATCACTTGTGAAGTTTTTAAAGCCTATTTGTTATGGCCTGAGTGGGAAAAGATTCCTCAATAAATTAGTACAATTCAAATATGAATGTCAGATCCCCTCTGACTGCAGCTTGGCAGGATGGGAGCAATGTAGGCTTTAAAGTCTTGCTGAGATGATACTGGAAGGGAAACTGTAGAACACGTTTGCTTGTATCATAGTCAACTCATTTTCTCTTCCTACAGATCTGCCTCTAAGTGCTTGCCCTGGTGGGTTACACAGCCAGGCTTTGTGCACAAGAGTCTCAGTCTCCAGGTTGTTCATGTGGTTCTTCAGAGTAGAGGTTACAGTGGGACCAGTGGTCAAGGACACAGGTTCAAACCCCACCTCCACCTCTACCACTTCCCACCTGTGGGAGCTTGGACATTTGCCGGCCTCTCTGAATCTAAGTTTCCTTATGTCTAAAATGGAA